>JAODTR010000024.1:3342947-3419352 GCA_025399935.1 Amblyopsis rosae
CCCTTGCTGAAGCTGCTGCCCCCGCGACCCGACTCCGGATAAGCGGATGAAGATGGATGGATGGATGGATGGATGGACACTAAGACTTTTTGCGGTTGTTGACACTGTGATGGGAAGACTGGCAATGTTCAGGCTGGAGTTGTCTTGTGTAGGGAGAGTGGATTTGGAGCCAATGAGCAGGACCTCTGTCTTGCTGTTGCAGTGTAGCAGTGAAAGTCAATGTTGCAGTGTCTCATGATTGTGCCCAAGGGTAGGAGGTATATGATGAACAGCAGGGGACCCAGCACCGTGCCTTGAGGGACACCCAGTGAGACTGCCTCACATCCTTATCTGTGGGATTTCAGTTGGTCGAATTACTGGCGGTCTGAGAGATAAGTGGAGAACTAGGAGGAGAGCGACTCCTGAAATACCAATGCCAGCCAGACGTTCCAAGAGGAGTGGGTGGGAGATGGTGTCGAAAGTTGCAGTCTGGTCAAGAAGGCCAAGGATTGATAGGAGGCCAGAGTCAGCTGCATGGAGGAGGTCCATTTGTGATTTTTCAGTACTGTGTTTGGTATGGAAATGGAATCCAGGCTGAAGGTTCAAGTAGGTTGTTGAAATATAGATGGTTGAGGTTCAATGTTTTATAACTCGTATGTTTGAAGCTACTTCTTGGCCAGGTCTTTCCTGAAAAATATGTTTTAATCTCAGTGAGATTGCCTGGTTAAATAAAGGTTAAATAACAAAAAACATGTCAGTTAGTTTGGGAGGTCTGTATATAGTTACAACAATCAAAGGTTGGGAGCCAGGGAGTTTAAAAGCAAGACATTCAAATGTAGAGTAAGGAGGTACAGTAAAATGTTTGGCTTTCAGATTGTCACGGTAAAGAACAGCAACCATGCCCCCTCGTCCTGTGGTACGTGGTTGAGATATGTAAACAAAGCCATGTGGGGCGGCCTGATTAAGATGGAAAAATAAATGTGGTTTGTTTCCACGTTTCCGTTAAGCATACAATGTCTACATCGTTGTCAACTATAAAATCGTGGATGAGTGGGGCTTTGTCAGAGAGGGAGCGGACATTGAACAGTGCAAATTTAAGCCAGTCATTGGAAATTTGATTTGTAATCGCTATAGGAACCTTGCACAGTGCGCGATGGCAGTGGACTGAGAGGGGATTAAGAGAGGCGATGCGTGATTCGACCAAGAGGAGTGGATACCAACAGAAGAGTTGTTGGTGCTGAATGTGTAATTTGTCGAGACCCACGGTGGATATGTAATTGACGACAGAGAATTATAGGGTGATCAAACAGAGCTGGAGGGGTGATGCAGGACCTTGATTTGAGATGTAGCAGTTACGGAGTATTTCAGAAGAGATGAGATGGGGACGGTGTTAATCCACATCAGGGGAAAGGCGAGACAATGTTGACTAGATAGCAGGGATACTGCAGTAGTCCCATGGAGCAGTTGAGAAGTGCTGAAGCACAGCCGAAAGCCGTTATAATAAGAAAATCCTCTAGTGGATTGAAAAGTAAGATAGGTAGGAAATGTCCCGGTAAATTCTATAGCCTCTCCGGTTTAAATTGATAAGACGGGTGTACAGTAGAAACCTCCCGGGACTATGTTGGTACCGGTACACTGCTGTATGCTAGTAGCTCAGTAGCTAGCTAGCCAGGACATTTCCAGAACTCAAAGAATTGTAGAGCAAATCAGGGATAATAGAAGATGTCTCCAAAAAGGCTAACTTAACTTAATAAAACAAAATAATAAATGCTAATAATGTTTCAGCCTCAAAAATATATTAGGCAAGAATCTGTCGATGCAATACAAATCGCAATACATTCAATATATATTCAATATATTGCGATATATTGCGATATTGTAAGCAAGCCGATAGATTGCTATTTCTAATTTGTGGAAAATAACAATGCTAATGTGTGGCACTGCTGCGAAAAATAGCTTTACACTTTGATCTTTACAAATTTGCTCTAGGACTGCATATGGAAATTATCTTAAAGATAATCTGGTAACAAATAGTCTTTCCTCTCTTTTTGAGGTTAATGTATTTTGTACATGGTCCCTTTTACAAATAAATAGAGTACAGTGTTTTAGAGAATCGATACAGTATCGCGCAACATGATATCGTGATACTCTGGTGTATCAATATTTTCTTACACCCCTAGTACTGTTGCTGAAGATAAGCAGACATTTACTGTAACATACACAAACATACACAGAAGCACACATACTATGAGGAAGCAGTGCTGCAATTGAGAAGGTTTAAGGACCAACGTGGTTTCCTGTGAAAAAAGGGCAACTCTATCAATAATTCATAGACTTAGACTTGGTTATTTACTAGCTCTAAAGGGAGAACACTGGTTCTTCTTTGCAGGAGAAATGTCCAAGGCTGCATATATGTACAAGACAGAAGAGATAGGAAGGTGAAAAGAGAAAGAATGAAAAGCAGAATAAAGAGGTTAGATAGATGGACAAGATGGCAGCCATTTATAGCGCAAAAATGCATATTTAACCGTAGAGATCCCACCAACGCCCCCCTCTCAGGCAAACCAAGGCTTTATAATGGGATGCAATTTTCTGATATATGAACTATGACACTGTGTAATCCATATGCTGGTATGTGTGCAGAATGGGGCCTGAGTATGGGACGTATTTTATGAGACGGCTGAGTATACAGAAATACTGGTAGGGAGGGGGGAAGGGGGGAGAGAGAGAGAGAGAGAGAGAGAGAGAGAAGGGCCATGTTCAACAACAAGGTAAAATAAAAAATAAAAGTTTTTTTTAACACACTACTGGAGTCGCGTGGCGTTTAAGGATCACCTAGTGTGGACGTCCTCCACTTTGTTCTAGTCAGGTTGGCTTATATCTGCCACGCGCCGTGTCATTACTCTCCATTTCACCCAGCCAGCCGCTCTGACACGCCATGACGGAGCATGTCTGCGTTTACGCGGAGCCTCATAACCTCGGCAACCATCTGATTGATTGCTTGACTATATGATGTGCATGTGCACGATTGAATGGGTTAAAAAAAGATGTGTTGTGTTTTATTTCTGTGTCTCTGCGTGTGTGTGTGTGTGTGTGTGTGTGTGTGTGTGTGTGTGTGTGGCAGAGAGAAACTAAGAGAGGCATGAGTCGAGTTTGAAGAGAGCACCTTAATGTCACCTATAAATCTCAGAGTCGATATGTGTTCCCGCATGCGGACCAGTGTGTTTGGTGTATATCAGGCGGCGAATGTATCTCATTGTGCTCCCTGCGGCCAGTTCAGGCAGGGAACATTAATGAAACATATACTGGCTTTGGGAATCACATGGCGCGGAGCTATTGAGGGTGAGCAACAGCCAGGGCTGCGGGAGTAATTCTTTAACTTCCCTTTAATAGAAAAGCCAGTGAACGAGACTGCTGTCACGAGGCGCGAATCTAATCAAATCCCTGCGCACGAGAGCTCCAATGCGACTACCAACAACCTGCAGGGACATTTCCTGGCGCCATACATCTCCGCCAGAAACCCCTTGCGCATGCACCTCGTCGCCTGGCCGACAAGGAAACATGCCGAATCAGATACGGCTGGAGGAAAAAGAAGAAAAGGAGGAGGATGGCCGAGCCTCGTTAGAGGGACAGCGGTCCACTTAAGAGTGTTGAAGTAATACACGGCGCTCAGGTTGTGTTCACTGTAATGCACTGTACGTGCCTATGACCTAATGTGCCTTAACTACAGTACCATTCCACCACTGTGAGGAACTTCATTATGACTGGAAACAATTAGTGGGAGCAACGTATGTAATGGGTTCTCAGCCTCCAACAGCACAGTCAATAGCCCTGAAATGGAAACTCTGCTCTAATCACTAATGAGAAAATGGTGGAGGGGCAGTGGCTGGGGGGCAGGGAGGGTCCATTGGGGAAGGCGGGGGGAGTTGAGAGAAGGCCCTCGTGCCGCGCGGTGGCGAGATTAAATGGTGGCCCGGGTTACCCTGAAACGAGAGCTGAATCATACTCACTGCAATCATCTCCAAACCCATTCAGATTGCATTGGGTTCAATAGCGAACAATAGCCTAATCGTCTAACACAAGGGCTGACTTAATGTTCCTCATCTGATCGTGACCTCCCACAAAATAACTGAGGCATTTACTGCTAATGTAATAGAGCCATGTCTTTAATTGGTGTGATAATGTATGCCTGTGATATGGAATGCCTATATCCATAGCTTGTACAGCTGCTAAACAAAGGAAGAGCTCCACAAAGCCTATTGGCACCTGTGACACAGTCTACAAATGCTGCAGCTAATGTGTTCTGTTCATAACAATTCCTCGGTGCCTCCGTTTTAATGGTTGACTAAACTCCTCCCCCCTCCCTCGCATAGCCACAGAAATCAATGGGAAGGAAACACTCAAGTTTCCACCAAGCAATAGCAATTTCTGCCTAGACGGCGAGGAGGTGTTTTATGGTCATCATGCCTTTTGCACCACAGGCTGATTGGGAATGTAATAAGCAGGCTAGGGGAAATGCCCCCTTGCTCCTATGGTGTCCCTATACCTCTCTGTTTCTCCCCCAAACGCAGGCTTTATAAAACCAGAAGCCTCTGCACAGCAGTGAATTAAATTCTCCGCTCGTGGTTCCCTCCTGTTTTCCTCGGCTGAAAAACGTCGTTCGTTGAAATCAATGCGATCATTAAGCATGTTTACGGCCTCTGTACGCGTATATCACAGTGAGCCGCTGTGGAAACAGACGGCTGGGTCTCTCCGGCTTGGTTCTTGTGCACTGTACCGGGAGAGATTTGTTAGTCGTGTTGGTGTAAACAGCCCAACAAGCGCACACACACACACACCTTCACATTGTGTCCCCCTAGCAATACTGCTCTGAATTATTGATGTTACCAGCATGCACCCCCAACCCCTCCCCTCCTCAACCCCTCACACACACAGACCCTCTACACAAGGATCTCCTAGCTTGGCTGGGTCTCCCAGGAATGCTCATTGCACACAATCCCAGTGACAATATCTAATAAAGCCGCGGAGAAGGAGGGGCCAGATGCACCCGACATTTAAATCAATTGCTTCCTTACAACAACTCTATGATTTTTAGCGCCTCTTTATTACCATTTCCACTGCGACGCCAGAGGCAACATACCCGTTTCAATCCACATGGTTATAGCAAAGCTACGGGAGGATCTCTGGCTATCTATCCTTCCATTAAAGCCCAGCTGGCAAATACGGCCTTAATATTGATCAAATTGAATGCACTAGCAGTATCTTGTGTTAAAAGTAAAACGTAGAGGACCTACCCTGGGTATCTATTGTTTGTTAATGTTTCATTCTGAGCTCTCCATCTACAAACAATGTGTTTAACAGCGTGCGCAAAAGGGCAAGATGCCGGACGATGTGTGTGAATTCCCGTGGTCTCTGAATGCATGTTATCATTCTGCTTCAGACGGGCAGTAAAGGGAGGTCCCGCCACACTGAACAGACAACCGGCCGCAGCCTTTAGCAAGCTGTAGGGAAAACCAGGAGGAATACTAGCCAATAATAAGCCTGCACAACCATAACTAATACATATTGCAGTTGCAAAATACACTGCATGCAATGATAGCAATAGCATTCTACCATTCCATATTTACACATTATTCAATGTAGTGTCATTTGTTATGTTGACACTAGAGTTTAGAGTCAGCATTGTGCATGTAACCCATCTAAGGGGAATTCTGTGCGGTTCCTTTACCTGACTCTAGCCATTTTACTGTGGATTATTAACACGTCGTCCACTAATCCTGCTAGATCAAACACAGTAATACAGATCTGATGTTCGGCAGTTAGGAGAGATTCACATAGGCCACCGAGGCATGAAGCAGCCGCAGAGATTAGAGTCCAAGGCAATAGCATCGTTTATCACTGTTATCATCTATTATTCATACTTCTCCCTTTATTATGCTGTTAGGCAGGTGAACAAAACATGGCTAGCACGTACACACACAAATAACTCATCCATGAGCTTTAATATTTGAGGAAGCAGGGGCAAATATAGCTCCCCAGTGTAAAAGCTAATATACTACTTCATTAAGCAGTCTGTCGGAAAAAAAAAAGAAAAAAGAAAATGAAATGTTTCTAATGGACGGGTCTTGATAATGGTGAGTGCCAACTGATTTATGACAACAAATCTTGACTGGAGTATCATCTTATTCCCTATGGGCCTCAGTCTCTGTAACCTCCAGGCAACAGGATATACTTAACCTGAATTGCTTAGGTAAACATCCTACAATACATATTGATTACACATAAAAATGAGGACCAATTAGGTAAAAGAAAAGCGGACTATGAATTACAAGGTTTATTCCAGACCAACAACTAAGTGCTTCTGTTATCTGTATACTGTAGTCTATGCTGTGAAGCTTGAAAACATGTTGTGTGCCGTATCCGCACGCCTGTAGCACACCATGGGGAAGGCAGGGAAGCATGTTATCAGACAGAGTCCCTCAGAGGAAAAGTGCAGAAGACTCCCTAAGACTGTCAGGAGTGGAAAACACCAGCGCCAGTTATGAGACTAACACAAATACATTAAATTACATTTGGGAGGGGCTAGCCCGGCAGTAATGAACCTTGAAAGAGAGACAAGATAGACAGAGACAGAGAATGAATAGACACTAAGGTGTGCAGAGAATTAATTAGCAGTCCGTTGCCGTGATGAATGGTCTCATTTATAGAGACAGGGAGCGGACACGCCCTGCTTGACTAACATGCAGCTTTTCCAGTCCTTGCTACTAAGGCATACGCAAACACAGACCTCTGACAGCTGTGCTAACAGGTAACTGCTTGGAAGTGACCCCCCACTGACCAGCCATCCACAGAGGGGTGATGGATAGTACAGCTGTGGCCAGCCAGTGCCGTCATGGGCGGAGCCAACTAACCTACTCCCTGTGAAAAACACTATGCCGCCTTTTCAAGGGTTTGCATTCACACTACTGCAATATCTTTGTCATAATCGTGTCTCACACACGCACATTACACACCTGGGCATACCCATACATAATAACCGCACCCCCCCATCATGTGCGCACACACACAAAATGAGAGCAAGCATAATCGCACACTTGCTATAGGCAAACTAGAGAGCGCAGCCTGATTAGATTATGAAACATTAATGACGGCCCCTCATCTCCCTGCCTCTCCCCGTACAAGCCAGGCCTCTGCGGGCCATGTTAGCGCCTCCTATTACTCCGCAGCTAGTAGCTCTGTGCCAGATAGGAGCCCATTAATATGGAGAAATTAGACAAATATAGAGGGGTTTGTTTATTAGGGGAAGACACAGCCCCTGGGAGACATAAAGGGACCAGGAAGGTCTGTCTGACCCCGAAAGAGCGCGAGAGACAGAGCGAGAAATAGAGAGAGAGAGAGAGAGAGAGAGAGAGAGAGAGAGAGAGAGAGTCACAGAGAAAGAGACAGAGAGCGAGAGCGAGAGAGATGGAAAAAGAAAGAAAACACCACCAGACAGAAGACTCGTGATTGCGCCACCTTTCTTTTCTTTTCTGCTAATCACTCCATAATAGCCTCTTACAAAAAAGCAATTACAGCCAAAATGGAAGGTGGCTGTAAGGCCAGCTGTGCCATTGATGGACCGTGGCTCCCAGAGGTCCTCCTCTGACACCAGCCACAGTCGGAGGCAGCGGCAACACAGCGGGGGTCTGCTGCCTGCGTTCGCCTCACCACTTGCTGATTAGAGCTACAGAAATGAAAAGTGGCTGAACGTAATGTTTGCTAAGGGTGCCCTGAAGGGGCTGGAATTCCTTTAGCTAAATTAAATACAAAAGATGAGAAACGGTGTGCAAGCATCAGCGCCGAATGAGAATCATGAGTGGCTCTCGCCGTGAGGGGGGCGTCGGCCTTGTATAGCACAGCCTGCCTTCTGGTTGGTTGGCATCGCCAAGGGGTCAGATTGACATCCGTGCTGTGAATAATTCATGATCTTGTAAAAGGGGCTTTGAAAAAAAAGGGGAGGGGGGGGCATTATGAGAGCTGACGGAACGAGAACGACTCAATCGCAGTAGAAAGGTCGTAATTAGAGAAAGCTCCTGACGTAAAGTATACGTAGCCTCCCCACAGCAGTAACAGCATACACACGACATGAGGCTGATATGTATCACTGCCTACACCATGAATGTGTGCATTCAGCCTACTATGGCCTGTTAAGCCACATACTGTAGCTATGTTAGATGGTACACATGGGATTTACCAGATATGTACCTGCATGAGTTACAGTACACAGTAACACCTTGCAAAGAATATGGCAATATTCTTATTTTCTAATGGGAAGAAATTCTGGTCATTACACTAGGAGAATGGACATGAAGTAGCCTAATATTCTGTAAATGATATACTAGTCTGCATACAGTATATCATGTTTTGCATACAGTATTAGTGAATACATTATAATGATAAATACATATATTTTAATATATAATGTTAATATAGCAAGAAATCCATGCACAAACAGAATGCTCTACTGCCACCTGTGACCACTGGGCATTTACAGTAGCCTGTACAATTTCATCCAACCATGAATGGATGGCATGTGATTTCCTATTGTAAATTTCTCTCATCACCACCACATAAGGGACAATGGACATTAATGCAAGTCAAGCAGAATGTCGTTGCGATGTGTCATGCTAATTAATAACACATAAGCTTATAATTGTACACTGTATTTCAAGCTGTATTGTCTCAAATCCTCAGGTGAACTATTGTCAACTCTGTTGAAACCCTACAATGACCGCAACAGAGAGCTGCCTTCATTGCTCATGTAAAGAAGACTTCTCTTATCAATACCAATGGTTTACTAACTCTCACTGCCGACACTCCCAGCGGTGGACAGCTCAGGAAGTGTTTCATCTCACATGGCACTGGGATATTGTAATCCCTGTGCAGTTCTCTCCTCTGTGCCTTCCCAGAGCATTAGTGGGATATGAGCCGAGCCTCAGAAGATGCACACCCTCCTACCCTCCTCTTCTCTGCCCTTATCACCAGCTTCGACCTCTGACCTCCACTCCAAAGAAAGGCCCTTTATTAGTCTGACACATCTAATAAACCCACTTTATATAGAAGAACAAAGCAGGCCCTCCATTTCTCCTCAAAGGATATAAGAGAGCTGTATCAGATTGACTCCAGCCCATAAGGGCTCATAGGGGTAAGGTAAGGTAACTAATCTAATAATCTAGCCAGACCTCAGCTGTCCTGGCAACCCTGTGATGAGATGGTGACAGACACATTGCCATTAGGTATACATTACAGCCTTTACAAACACATGTGATTAAGTACAGTAGTCATACAGTATACTAATGATACTGCATGTTGGTGTGGTGACATTACTGGCACAAACATACAGTTATGGACATTTTATACAGTATTTCACAATGTCCGTGTATCGTGCAGTGCATACATATTTGAAAGTGCAGGCCAATTGCAAACAGCCAATAGTTTTTTTTACATTGTATCATAGAGATACATTATATAGTGAATTTAATTTAAAAGCATGAAACTGCTGTTATATAATGCTATACTGTATAGCCTATATTGCGTATTGTTATATTAGCTACATGTATTGTTGAAATAAGCATTTGAATTCTTCTTAATGTTCTTGTATGCTTATTACTATGTAAATGATTGCCAATGTTATGTTTTTCAAAAGCTGTACTACTGGTTGCTGACCAAAGTAATGCATTTGCGTGTTGTTTTGCGAGGCTAAATATTTGCCACACAGCCAGGAGTACATTGAGCTTTATAGAAAGTATGTTAGCACCGCAGCAGACATACACTCACATTGAACTTTATAGAAAGTATGTTAGCACCGCAGCAGTCATACACTCACATTGAGCTTTATAGAAAGTATGTTAGCACCACAGCAGACATACACTCACATTGAGCTTTATAGAAAGTATGTTAGCACCACAGCAGTCATACACTCACATTGAGCTTTATAGAAAGTATGTTGTTAGCACCACAGCAGACATACACTCACATTTAGCTTAATAGAAAGTATGTTAGCGCCACAGCCGACGTACACTCACATCCTTTATAATCCACATGAACCTCATCCTTGGCCCCTTCCATGTGCACATGTGTTTTGTGAAACATCACTCATACGTGAACACACACACACATTCCGCTAGTCAGAATATATAACCCTCTCAGTAAAATGGGCCCAAATGGTGCAGTGCAATAATACTATGCAGATAAAGATGACAGGGCAGAGCAATTAGCAATACATTTCATCTGAAGAATGGTTCAACAATGACCAGTGTGAGAGCAAAACAACCAGAACCTTGATCTTTCTTTGTCATTGTTTACCAGTACTCTGACCACCCCATTGCAGCTGTAAAGCTAATCTCAATGCCGGCACGGAGCTGTTCCATTCAATTACACCCACGTCAGTGTTTTCTATCACCAGAATATTACAAAACAGCACAGGCCCTATAAACAAATAAGAAAGCCTTCAACATAAACTGTATATAATGAAATGTCAAAAAAGATGACAGATAACGCTACAGTAGATTCTCAGAAAACCAAAATGTATGTTCAGAATCCTTGCGACTTGCTATTTCACGTGTCTTAGAGATGATCTACGCTCTTGGCAGACAACAGAGCAGACCGTTGTATTAACTCTCAGAACAGAGAAGAGGATGGCCACGTTGTGTCTTTGTTGACCTCATGGCTTTCTAACAAAAGGGATCCTGTATTAGTGAAATGAAAGACTGAGTAAAAAAAGGGATAGCCCTCACCTTTCTAAAAGGAATCATCAGTAGGCCTAATGCCAAAGTCTGGCATCTGCTGGCTAGCTGAAATGCTAAACTATATATAGTTTAACAACTCATGAGGGATGCTGTAAACCAAGGCCAACATCCTTGCCTTATACTGTAAACTGATGACTGCAACAAGCAGCACTGATCTCAGAATGAATGCTAAAGTACTAGCCTCTCAGTCTGAAGCTATAGAGAAACACTCTAAAGCCATGTGTAGATTTATTGCTGCAATACAGTAGTGCTTCTTAATTAAATACGAGGAGGCAGTGAAATATTAGGATGTGCTCACCTCCAGACCTTTCAGCGTGTCCTAACTTCCTCCCCAATCTGCCAAACAGGTTTATTTATTAGTCAGCTAAGCCAGGCACCTGAGATTTATCCCCCAAAGGGCTCCATTGAGCATTTCTTTTCATTTTACCTTGGTATAGCATGGACCGGTTGAAAAAATGTCACATTTTTCTGCAATCGCAAGGTGATTTACACCCAACACACAGATTAATGAATAGAGTTTGTGCAGCCTAAAAGAACTATGTACCCATTTTTGTATAAAAAAAGGAAAAGAAAAGTACAATGTGTCCCATAAGGGCTGTACAACTAATTTTAATGATAGTAATCTCTATTGTGTTAATCTAAAATAAGAATTTGCTGTACAAGACACAGTATAGCATATATGTATGACATCGATTTATTTTCTAGCATTTCATTGCATGGAAGATCATATTTTCTAGGAGCAGAGATGGATAGTATGACCGTATGTAAAGGAGAAATCCCCTCGTGGCATGAATGAATGTGTTTTGCCATAAGCCTCAGTCGGCACATATGAGAAATGTTGGCTGCTCCAGATGCAAATATGTAATTATTTGAAGATGAAACCAAAAGAGGTCTGCATCATAAATAAACATGTGTAGCTCAGGGTAAATTCCCAATTTTTCCTATTTAGGAGTCAATAAAATTTGTTGAAATAATTAGAACCATTGCCATTTCTAAAACATTTATATTTTATTACGGTGCTCCTTGCTTGCACATATGTAAACAAATGTTGGAAGGACGCACATTAAACATGTTATTTTTATTCATTAGATTATTCCATTTAAACAACACTGGATATAAATTCCAAAACTACAATTTCCACATGCCATTTTCACTACTATACTGTATGTACACTGATATTGTCAACCTAAAATATTTTCCTGGAAACATGTTATGCAGTATATGTCCTATTTTGTCAATATTGCGTCTCAAGATAGGTTCATTAAACAGGAATGGCCCAAAAACAATAATAATAAACCTCTCAGTTACCTACGTATGATCCACTTGAGCATTTGTGGGTAATGTCTGATGCTGGGGATCATTAACCAGGATCCCTGGATGTCCACATACTGTAAGTGCTGTACATGTAAAGGGAGCATCTGGGCAACCAAAGAGGCCACAGGGTTTGGAGCAGGGTGAGGGTCCAATTGTTTTCCTCACTTCCTCCAGCTTGTATGTCTGATCCACTATCAGCTACAAGTGGCATAATATAGCCCAGTCAAAATATCCTCCTGGCACGTAGAGTTGTACGACAAAGCTGTGACCCTGGATATACAGCAGAAGGTTATTTCCGAGCTTTGTTGGAAAACTTCCTAACTGGTTTCCTGTTTTCACCCAGTTGTTAGATATTATAATATCATAGGGATAGCAGGTTCAGGTTAGACCTCGTCAAATTACTTAAAGGCAGGGTTAGTCATTCTCGAAAATCCAAACTATATTCATCCGTGCCCTCCGCGGCGCAGCCCCACACATGGAAACACAATGTGAAGCAAAGCGCAGTACAGATTTGTTGATATGAGCGGTGTTCGCCGCTTTGTTTCTGTTCTTATTTACTACTTTGTAGATGTATCACATATTCGTTTCAACACGCACAGAGAACGTTAAGCTAGCAAAAAGCAAGGAGATATTTGGTGAATTTGACTAAATGTGTACAGTATTAGCTTACAATTAGCTGGCAATTGCTGTCTATACCTTTAAGACACATGCACAGAGCAGAGGTTACTACACATAAATTAACAGTTTATGCAAAAAGCTAAAGAATATATAATGTATGGATAGAGACACTATCCAATGCGGTATTGCTACAGCAGAAAGTCATACAGAACTTTTACTGCAAACATTAAGATTGTTGATAATTGTCACTTATATTTCTAACTTAGCTGTACAAATGATATGGTGTAATAAAAGAATATATTTCCAACTATGGTGTAAAGATTTGCTTGAATTGCAGCAAGATTGAGTCAATCTTGCGGGGTACAGCTTGACTAGATATCTGCAAGAAGATCAGCAGCTCCATTATGGAGAGTACTACGGCCTCAGTCTACCAGGTCAACTGTCTGCCTGGTTCTGTTTGCTGCCATCTGCAGTCCTGAGTACTCGAGTTTTGGTCTTACAAAAAGAGAAACTCCACAACTATCACAGCACCTGTAGAAAGTCAAAGGCCTTACATTTGAGCAAATGTGGCATAGATAAGCAAAAGCCAGTTGTAAATGTAAAGTCTGTGATCAACAACAAGAGTGCTCTTATGACAACATTCATCCAAAACACCGCACACACACACACACACGCACACACACACACACACACAAACACAAACACACACACAACCATGCACACTGCCTTCTCCCCAAGCTCATTGATACAGCTGTGCCAGTAGGCTGAGCTGAGCAAAGTCTGACTGCTGCTTTCAATCCAAGTCCATATGACTTCCCTATAGTGCAAGATAACATTACAATACTATTAACAATCCCAAAGTAATAGTTGTTCTGTTTGTCCTGTCTGTCTGTTATGTTCTGCATTCAATCTGTTGGGATCATAGACAGACTGACGACTGTGTGTGCTGTTACTGTATATGGTGCACTTTCACTTTAAATGTTTGATTTAAACAAATTTGCCTCTGGTCAAATACTAAGATTGTATCCGCTACCATGGAAGGCATTTGTCAGCTTCATGCACATAAATACACCACCTGCATTCCATGGTTTGTCAGCTAATACGTCTCCCAAGGCATTTCCATTTTGTTGTTGTTTTGTTGTTTTTGCTGGTGCTTTTCCCTGCAAAACTCATTATGTAGAGAAAGAATTAGATGGAGGTATCTGGGTAAGAAGCAACAGTGAAGCCACTCGAACAGCTAATTATAATAACCTGACACAAGTGAGTAATTTAGCAGCTTTAAACAGAGCCCTAAATTCTGAACAAGAGCATTTAATAAGAATGGACCGGGCTGAAGGCTGTTACAAACTGAGACATTTAAAAAGAGGATGAAGATGCATCTTGTTTTATTTTAGTTTTGGCCATTACCTGGAGACAATATGAGATTATCATTCAGTGTTTGCTTCAGAATTATTAAAACGTACTGTAGATTATTTATAAAGTAAACATCTTCCATTAATCATATATGACATGCCAGTTAACTTGGTATTTGCAGAAAATGTTTGTCTCTCGCTTAAAGGAGCAAAAGTAGGCCATATTTTAACTTAAGCCTGATCTCATGTACTGGTTCCACATGGGTTATGTTGACAAATAGGACATTCTTTCATTGCTGACACATGCATTGATTGCTTCTGAAACACAAAATGACTTGATGAAGTGATTTATTATGTAACAAACATGTTCTGTTATTGTGCACTGGCACAGTACATGTATAAGATTGCTTTTTAATATTAGTAATGTCAGGGAAATATTTCCTTTTGGCTTTTCTTTCTTCCCGTTATATCCTGACTATTGACTAAATGACGAACCATTAACACAAATGCTTTATTTGGGTTTAAGCCATACTCAAACAATCCTCACAAAATAATGGATAACAGTCTGGATTTGACAACCTGTACTATATTACACAGTAAAAACCTCACTATGACAGATGGAATGGTGGCTAATGTTGGGCAATGATATTTCACCACGATTCGTCTTTCCTCAGAAGCTAGTCAGCCACCTGGAAACCAAATTAGTGGCACCTTCACCCCCACCTATTTCTTTCTCCCAGAAGAACCAGGGCATATGACTCATTCAGGGAAGGAGGCTAAATCATGAATAGGTGCTACATGAAATAGACCACAAGCTAGCAGAGGCAAACTTTCCATCCCAGACTAAACCCCATACCTCCTAAAAGAGAAAGCCAGAACAATAGAGCAGCGGAATCATGCGTCAGCAGAGCACTATTATTTGATCTCCGACTCCATGATTACAGAATTGACAAAGAGCCTGGCTACCTAGCACTGAGACAGCAGGAGAACTGAGAGGTCATTTTCTATGCAGCTTAGAGGTGAAGAAGGATAAATTGGGAAGCTGATCAGAGCAGAAAACATGCATCAGCTTCTGTGGTTTACCCTGCCATGCTTATGCAGAGTAGGCTGATAGGCCTATTTCAGTGTTGCACACTATGTTCTCCTGTGGGAGAGCTTCTTCCCCTCAACAAAGCCGGGCTGTGCTAATTCTGGAGTCGTCCAGGTCTGGAGGCCGGGACCAAAATTCCTGCCAAGCTCCCAGATGGGTGTGGCCAATGTCGTACGAACAGCAAGATAAATCCCTGGATGTAAAAGGAGCATCTGGGCAACCAAAGAGGGCACAGGGTATGGTGCAAGGTCCAATTGTTTTCCTCAGTTCCACCGGTTTGCACGACTGATCCACTATCCGCAGCAGGCTGCTATGCCACAAGCAGGGCAATGAGCTTGATTCTCGGGGCCTTGCCACATTTATGTCCATGTAATAGCAAGCAAAAAGCTATTAAGTTAGTAATCAATTAATGTTTCCTGAGGGAAAAAGCATTCTGGGTATGTGTACATTTTGTAACCTGATTGAAGGTTTCTTGTTTGGACTGCTTGCCTAGCACTTGACAAGTGATGCATTTCTTTGGGGACAACAAACCCTTGTATTTACAATCTTTCTAAATAGCTGATAAGCAAAATGGCTGAAAAGTTTTTTTGAATTAGAAAAAATAAAAACACATGCATGCTCTCTTACACACACACACATGCGCGCACACGCTGTCATACCCTTCATGGGTGTAAAACACATTCAGGAGATCAAGATAGTCAGCTAGTCCATTGTTGCCAAAAGGCCTTACAGATGGGGCTGACGTCATGCTCACAGCTCTGACTCATCTGTTCCCCCTCAAGACGTATACAAGCAACACAGCTGTGAGGTGGGATAGAGGTCATCACACTTGCGTCAAACCAACTCACAGACTGACAAAACTGGTCAAATTCTGGTTTAGCCGTCTGTGATTTTGTTCACTTGGAAAAGCGCAGTGTCTTGTCAAAGAGGATTGCATCAGACAGATGAGCTGGGAGAAGACGATATACTGCAGATACAGCTTGATACAGCGAGGGCAGACTGACAACGCACAAGTCACAGAGTAGCCTGAAACAACTCTTGATATCAGGAGGCAAGCATATGCCACTACTACTGTATTGACTTGTTACCTTTACTATGGTTTTTCATTCATTAAATAAATATGTTATGTGCTGCATAAAAACATGTCTCTCTGGATGCTAATCACGATATTCTAAAGCCAAAATTAAATTGGCTTTACAATGTTTTTTTATTTTTTTGTCCATAACGAATTTATAACAAATCAAATCTATAATATAACATTGATGCTGTGCATGTAGTTTATTGACTCCAAAGCACTTTAACAGAAAGCATGCAATATCATATTTCACTATCCAGCATTAGGGAGTTAGAGTACATAAAATACTCACTTCCCCAGGAAAACCGATTTTCGTAGGTCCCAAACTTTCTTTAATTTGAAAAAAGAAGCGCCTGCCTGCTGGAACTAGAGCCACAAACCTCATTTGAAATGTAGCAGAAGTGAATATTTTATCTTGTATACCGAGAATGAAGTCTAAATTGCAGTACCTCAAAGACGTTTATGCTGCATATCATTACATTTGATTGGGCTACAGTACAGAACGCATTACATTTAGGTCATTCAAGAAACCAGGGTCACTAAATAAGTATATGTTCATAAGAAAACACTGCTCTCTGTCATGGAGACCAAGTGAGAACACACATACACACACACACACACACACACACACACACACACACAAGGTACATCATGCAGGTTTTAGGCACTGACGCCTGCAGTGTCAGTGTGTTGCATCTAATGCATGACATAACTGAAGAAGTGCTGATGAAATCAAAACAGCAGACCTATATGTGGTCAGTCACTACCTCCCGGAACAGCCTCATTTTAATAACTTGGCTCAAGCCCACATAGGCCTTCCAAAAGGAAAAAGGGCAAACTGAACTTCTCCCGCTCATTCCACTCATTTCCCAGACAAATAATTTCAGGTTTGTGCCCACTAGCGCCAACCCTCTGTCCGTTCTGTTTTCTCCGACCTATAATTACACGCCATTCATTTGATTTGTTCATTAGTTTAAGCCTTGGCTGGGTGGAAGCACAACGGAACCCTCTTATTAGTGGTTCATGACTCTACTCTCTCCATGGTGAGCTCTGGAGCTGGGGTGGAAAACAGTCAGCGCTGGGGTATAAATACCCTTTTCAACCAATGAGTGTCTATCTTTGTTAAGGGAGTTGGACAGGGGAGACGATGGTGATGATTATCATGATGATAGCTGTGTGTGTGTATATCAGATCCATCCAATTGGCTGTTAAATATTTCAGTGTATTGGCTGGGCGTTATTTGAGCATGGTGGGGAGATTGGGCTCATCCGGTTGTGGTGTGGGGTAATCAGTTTGTGACAAACAGCTGACAGACAACCGCTAGCGCTGGCTAACATATTAGCAGCTAACAGATCAAACAGCTAGCATAGGTTACGTCAACACTGCACTTTAAATAGCCACTGGTGTAAATGCAGGACTCAAAATGCGAACAGAGCTACAGCATAACATGGTGATGGTGCACAGTGCGGAAACACAAACATCCCTCCGTATTACTTCCTAGTACAAGAGATATCCAAACACCTATGTTGTGCCTCCTGCCAACCACAGCAGTGTGGTTTTCTGGTCCGTTGTTGCAGCGGGTCAAGGATATAGTAGCAGGTCAGCCCAGTGAATGAGATAAATATGTGGATGGGGAGAATAAAAGCAAGCAGACAGCTTTCACGTCTCTCCACGTGACATCAAAAGCCTGTCTCTTTCTTCTTAACACACACTGAGATCACATGGGGTCTGGCTTAACAGACTGGCATGGCAATAGGTGGGCACATTAGTCCCAGGTGCTTCTACTCTACATGTGAAGCAGAATGCCACAGGGAGTGGCATCACACCAACACCGTTGCTGTCTTGTGACTATTATCCGTAGCCACAACAGGCAGCCATTGCCTGACAGTGTGGGGAGAAGGGACTTGTCACGGTGACAGCAGTCCGCGGTGCTCCCGCGATTACTACTGTAGACACGACACTTTAATTAAAGAGCCCGTGACCTTTCCCAATGCAAACAGCCACCGCGTAAGAGACGTTTGGGGAGAAGAAAGAAACGGTGATTAAATGACAAGGATGAGTGTACATTTAGATGCATCACAGCCCCATCTGAGAAACAGGGCTTGATGGATCCATGAGCACGAGAGGGTGTCAAGTCTAAACTTTGGCAATCAGCGCTTAAGGAGACTGAATACCCTTGATAAGCGCCATCACGGGCTATATAATCACATGGCATGCAGATGATGGGCGATCGCCCCTCTCTCTCGCTCTCTCTCTCTCTCTCTCTCTCTCTCTCTCTCGGCTGCTGTCAGTGCTCAAGCAGGAGAATGGGAGTGATGGCTGAGCGGGCTGCCGCTTGTTTCAGTGTGCCCGCTGAAGCGGCAGCGCTGAGAGTGAAGGCGCAGATGGAGGAGCGTAGGTGGGAAATCCCTCCATATCCCACCGGGAGCACAGTCGCCCTCCCTCCATCCCTCCCTCCCTCCGTCGCCCCACGTCTCCCGCAGAGCGCTCGCCTCATAAGGTCCGGGGGGAGAAGGGTTCCACCCCGCGCACGCATCTATTGTCAAAGTGCATAATAATCCTCCAAGCAGTCGCTGTGGGTGAGGGTACGAGAGCATAGATCGGCATAGATCTATCACACCATCACACCCTATTTTGTCCTCATTTCAGCGTTCCTGCATTCAGTGCGCGGGCACGGCACCAACGGCCTAAAGCCGTTACGGAGCATTAAACCACATTTTTTGTAATTTTCTCCGATTAATTTTTCCCCACGAAAAAGAACAGAAAGAAAGGCTGACAGCTTGGACAGGGCTTCCTCTCAGAGAGATGGCTGTGGGCTTGAACGGGGTGGGCTGCTCGCCGGTGCATGGGGCGGCACAGCAATGCCTGTCACTGTTTGACGGACCTATCGAAAAAGGCGCGGTCCCAGGGAGCCGTGATTGATGACGAATATACTCATGCCGGATCTAAATGCCAACATGTGATTTAATCCTGCTGCCTCCATCAAACATCCAGTGGTACCAAATGGACCGTAAGAGAACCTGTCCTCCCACAGCTAGCCTAGCATCATAAGGCTCTCATCACTGCCACGGCATGTGGCCACTGTTGGGCCAGCCGTCAGACATTACTTTGAATAAACCATGATTGTGTTAATGGGAAATACATTCTGTAACCTTTATTTGTTATTCAAACAGGCCATAGCACATCATAAAGTTCTGCTTTAAACTAAATCACAAATGCAATTTGTGTAATTAGATAACACTGAGGCAGACAGAGATTTGATACACTGTGCAATAGCCTATGTTGAAGTACTTTATTTCTTAAATGAGGGATAAATATTGGATGAATGCATCACATTGACCTTGGAGTTTCCTCCAGAAACCTCCAGATTTATCAAGTAGTACTGTAACTACTGTAATTAGCATTTTACCAGAATGATTCAGTACAATTCTACATTCCACATGGAAGTTAGTATTTTGCGTATCCTTAACATATGCCTTGACCTCAAACAACTGAAAGATTACCACATGAAATAAACTTGTTTGTTGACTGTTGGGTAAAAAACATTGGTTAAAAAAAAGAAAACCTGACCAATCCCTTGCATTAGAGAACTGCCTGTTTGACAAGACTGCACCCTGGTGGTAATTTTCAAAAGTACGGTAGATAGACTAGTCAATAATGATCATAATAAACACACCATCAAGTATCCTACTGTAAGTAGTTGGGCATTGGGAAGAATATCACAAGAAACAAGTAATGTGATACAGTAACATTAGAAAGGTCAAAACACACATATGAATTCACTGCATGTGCTTTATGAATGTAAAGATGGCAACATCACTTCTAAATACCAGATATAGAGAAATGTTTCATCACATCCCTCACAACTAAAATAGCAACATGGCATTACATATTCATTAAATGTACTGTATATCACTTCAAGAACATTTCTACAGAGGAAAATATATCACATTATAAATAGACTGCTGAAATAAATAAATTAATGCTATCAAGCTAAGCAACAGTCAACACAGTGGTTACAAAATCATAAATAACAAAAAAATGCTTTGAACAACTATCCAAATCTAAATAGGTGAAAGGAATACATTGTATTACTAAAACTCTATATGTCCAGCATATTAATTACAACAAGTTCATATTATTAATTATATATTAACAATAATATATATTTATAATATAAAAATATTATATTAATTCATTAATGCAGCCTATTCTAATTCAAGTATTTATCATAGATCAATGATTGCATGTACAAAATGATTCCTCTGTAATAAGAGATGTTCACCTCAATGCTCAATGCAATGTATGTATAATGAATATTCTTATTGAAGGTGATACCAGTTTTCCTGGATGCCCTTTAAAGGGCACTCATTGAAATACTTAGAAATTCTACCCTAGAGTGTTATTTGAGGATATTAAAAAATGTTTTATTACTGTTGTCACTTTATTCAAAATGAAACATTGTTATGCTGCAGATTAAGGTCAACGAAGTAACCATATGTAGTTCCTTGCCCTACTCTGGTATGTTTTTTTTTCCAAAAAGTGTGTGTATATATATATATATATATATAATATTAGAAAAAACATAAAATTTAAATTAAAAACGTTAACATATTTTTTTAAGAATATTTATTACTGATATATTTGTTGTACTTATTATTTAAACTAGTATTTTTTATTTATTTATTAATGTTTTCTTTCTTTCAGGTGTCAAAGTCCAGTCTAGTCCCTTAGGTAACTGTACTTTTTTGAAGCAGCTGCACTATAAAATAATTATCCTGTTATTATGCATTATTTGTAAAAAAAATAAAATAAAAATAAAACATTTTCATGTATTAATACTATGTATGTCTTAATGATCTTTTTCTACAAAAATACACCCTTTATGTATGATCAAATATGAACGGAACAGAATTTATTAACCTATTGAAATCCTATTCAAACAACGGCTATCTCATCACGCAGCACATCTATTCAACTGTATAATGTGTGAGTTTTCATCGACCTTCCATTATTAATTTCAATGTTATAACAGTAGATGTCAGAGTAGGCATGAGCGCAAAAGTGTATTTTCAAAATTCAGAAAGTACACTGAATTGGAAATTCTCCAGGCAACTCCTGATTGGTCAGCTGCCTTGGTGTAACTAACTGTGACATAGCCTTATTTTCTGTGAATGGCTGGGAGAAATGCATGTGTTTATACTACTTCACAGAGAAGCGTGGCAACGCCATTTAAAATGTTCAGGGAAGTGACAAAATATGGTTCCATGCCCTATAAAAGGTTTTAATGTAGCCTATTCTTATACAGGCCTTTGGTATAGACCAATGATTGCAGGTATAACATTATACCTCTGTAATAAGGGGAGACTTTCACATCATTGCTCAATTACATTTTCTTATGGAAGGTTATAGTTTTCCTGGATGCAGTACATGATATTTAGATCAAAGAAGGATTTGGCCTTTGATCAATCATTGGGAATGAAGGCAGGATTATCATCAATCTCACTCCACTTTATTGCCATCAATCTCTTACAGCCTAGCACAGGTACACATGCAATTGATTTAGCTCCACCACTCAGAGGTATGGCTCTCCCAGTGATCTGTGTGCCTGAGTAATGTGAAATCTATGTAAGGTTAGTCCACACCGCCCGGACCAGAGCAAAGGCCTGACAGCAGAATAGTTAGTAATCACTAGCCTCTAATTCACTGTAAAATTATATTTGCAAAAATATTGGAATGATTTATATTTGGAAATATTTTCTAAATATGTTATTAAGAGAAAAACAAAATAATAATCATTATAACATTAATGCGATAGCAGGACATTCTAAATGCTTTAAGTAGAATCTCTGTTATTGCCAGCACATCCTATTTTCTCAAATATATATTTTGAATTTGGGGAATGAGATGGAAAATTATTATATGATTTTGCCTCAATATGGCTATGATTAGTTCCTCGGAGAGACCCCACATCATAATTCCAATTTAGATTTACAATGCCTGGCAGGGATTCTGCACAAAAAAGTCAATGTTGTCAATATTCTTTATGCCAGGTTGGAGTGAAAAAGTTGAATAATTACAGACAACGCTAACCTTGTTATTACGTTGTATAAACGTTGCCTTAAAGCAACATCAAACACTTTGTGTGCACATGTAGATAAGACGTTTGGGTCACTCTTACCTTAGGCCATTTGGGGTTAAGCTGACGGGCCTTTGCAGCATCGTCCAGTGCAGCCTGGTGCTGTCCAAGTTTGAGGAGGGCAGCAGAACGGTTGCTAAAGAGGATGCAGTTCTGTGGGTCAGCCTGCAATGTTTCGCTGTACAGGCCAACAGCAGCCTGGAAGTCACCGCGCTGACATGCTTCATTGCTCTGCTGGACTTTCTCCATGAACTCTGCTTTGCTTAAGCCGCATATGGCCCCTTCTTCATGACATACATGTCGTACACAACTCCCAGCTGGCCGAGGACCAAAGATTGAAAACTGCAGATAAAATAGTTGACTTGTCATTAGTAAAATATTTTAAGGCAAGTCTATACAAATATTGATTGACTGATATTATTGTATAGTTTAAAAATCCTATCATAAAAATCTAAGGAAAAGTGTGGCTTTATCAAAATAAAATTTGTGCTACAGGTGTAGCTTTGTATCTCATGTGTTAATTTATTTAACTAAACCCTCCTTCCCAAATCATTTAAATATAATTTGCATTCAAAACTGTTCATGCAAACTTTTACTTGTCATCTTTTCTTACAGCGACTTAAGACATTTGAGCTATACTTGGGGGATTTACCAAGGAACTCAAAAACAGAGCAGCTGCAATTACATTTACATTTACGGCATTTGGAAGACGCTTGTGAGGTGGTGAGGTGGTGTGTCCGAGCTAGTCCTGGGGATTTGACCTATTCTGCTGCCAAAATATATTTCGCACAAAAGGTTGGACGTGAAAAGCCAAATTGAATGCACAACACAATATTACCACATAATCAAAATAATAACAATCAAAGTAGTATGTAGTTCCAACATGGAATTTAGATGAACCATTAAAGGGACAGTGTTTTTACTGAATTAGAGTGTAGCTGCAAATGTGTGTCCTCTGAACTAACTTAAATTGCACATTTCAGCAGCTAGCTTCCACTACAGTATACCTCCTTCATACCACACCTCCTCAAACTGAATTCTGGGATAGGGCAAGCTTGGTAATTACTTCCAGAGACAGAAAGAGTGGGAGTAGCAGACATGATGGCTTCGCATATCAATGCGTCAACATTAAGCTACAGTTCAGTGCTGTACCAATTACTGGACTTTAATATACATTACTGTATCATCTTCACCTTCTCTGAATTGGAATTAGCAAAGAGCCCCTGAGGGACATGAACTCGTATCTCAGCATTTTGCAAGTTGCCAAACATTCAGAGTGAGAAAATGTTGGCGTAGTTAGGCAAGCGCATTAAGTGTGGACCAACCTACAATGTAAATGTGACATGCTCTATTTGTACATACATGCACAATAGCCTACTGTAAGTAGTGTACAGGTATTTTAATACCCTAATTATTTCATGACTACCGCTGCCACTGTCACATAGTCTGAACAGCATGAGGGCAAAGGTGTACAAATGTGTTGATGCAGCGCTGGTGAATATGCTCTTGGAAAGTATGTGTGTGTGTGTGTGTGTGTGTGTGCGCGTGTGTGTGAGGGAGAGAGTAAAAAATGACACTTGTGTATTTGCCATATGCGCGGGAGTTAAACCAAGATAGTATTTTGACATAACGTTCAGAAGCTTACAAGGAAACGTCATGAGAGCTACCTGCTGTTATATTCTGAATAGGTCAGCCTAGCATAGGCTAATTAGAGGTGCGCATATGGGATTGGGATGGTCCTGTTTTGTCTAGTGCAGCAACCTCGGGCTACATGTGGGCAATGGGCAGGAAGGGTGGAGCGAGAGAAAGAGATAATAAGAGCCTAGACAAATGGGGCTCTCGGTAGACCAATAAAGAAAACACCCGACCAATTTAATCATAAGGAGAAGACCAGTGAGTGAATGTGCAAGTGAGAGAGCAAAAGAGAGGGGGCGGTCAGTGGGTACAATTCATAAAATCAAAAGGAAGGCTACAAACTAGGTTTGCGCACACGCGATATATCTCTTTAATGAAGGTGCCTTAATTTACTGGACAGGAATAGCCTACTGTGGCAATATACGTTTTATAACCACTTTGTGGCACTGTAGTAACACAACACACACCAGTGGAAATGTAATTCTTAAAAATAACATTACTTTATATACTTTTTATTCTGGCTGTGGCATGACTGAGCTGTGCCAAATAGCATGACTGGAAAATCGATAGAACGCTTTTACAAGGTTTTTCCTCAAGAATGGTTATTCGGCATTTCCTGTCCGTGGTGCAAAACAGAACTTTACAGGACTATATGTTAAGGATTTTAATAAATGGCAGCTCAAATCACTGTATGCAAATCTGGTCTTTTTGACATTAACATAGCCTACCTTTTCTTTCAAGTCTGCTTGCTTCTCCATCCCGTGTGTGAAAGCTTTGGCTTCTGCAACGGGTTGCTCTCATCCCAGCAGTGCTCTTTTATTTATAAATGCTCGGTGTTGTAGCGTGACAATAGATTAGGAAATATTCCAAAGTGTGTAGGCATAATACTGCAAAAGTGTGTCGACAGAAATGTATGAAAATCCGCAGAAAGTGTTGTTTGTGTTCAGAAGAAAGTTTTCCTCATGAAAAGTTCGCCATGTTGTCAATTTATTTTCCTTGCCATTTCCCTTGTTGCCATAGCGGATTTCTTTACAACGGGGAAGTGGGCGGCACGGTTCACACACTAAAATCTAAGGAGCAAACAAATAGGTCTGCTTAAATTTAATTTAGTAAAAAAGTTGGTAGGATACAATTTAAAATATGTGTAAAATGTATCGGCTATGTAAGGCTATTATGACAAAATAACCCACCCGTCAATCTAATCGGCATCAATTGATTGCAAATTATCTGTATGGTAGTCTGTTGCCATATACTGTAGGCAGCCTACAATAAACTGTGAAATCGTGACTGTTAAAATTGACTAGTATGTGGGCTAAGGAAAGTAGACTACCGTTCATGTGTTTAGTGGTTCATAATCCACTGCCTATTTTACTAAAACAAAGTGCTCAAAAGTAAAATTGTGTCTGCAGTAACATTCACCTTGCTTGAGAAGGGTGATAAGGCTAGCCACTATAATCTGGCAATGACCACCACTAGAGAACACTGTCTGACAACGATTAATGCCGCCTCTCTGTACCTTCACACATGATTGACATAGCTGTATCAGTATCACACCTCTGACTTGTTTTACTTGTGATAAATTGAACCAGGAATACAGGACTACAGGACTACATTCCTGTCAGAGTCTCATTTGTATGGGCTATACAAGTAAGTTTTGATTTAATCAAGCCATAGTCCTTGTAGGCAGTGCAATATTTTTATTTAACATCTGTCTATTTTATATTGTTATGTATTCACTATGCATTATCTCTCTAAGAGTTCCCTACAAATGTATGTAAAGTAGTTGTGTCTGCTGTCTTTACACTGTATATTTTATGTTGCACCTTGGTCTGTAAGAAACAAGTGTATACCTTTTTCAAATGCTCTATAAATGAGTGGTAAACCTACACAGTAGTTATTATGCAGAAATTGCACATAGCACCTTCGTGGTACAGGACTTCAACAATTCATTTTGAAAGGAAGAAAGTGTATACCCCTCATCAGTTGCCCTTCCAGGTCAAGGTTTGGCAGGACTTTTATTTGCACAAGATATACTGAATTATACAAGTGAAATAATGCACTAGTGTTGTCTGTCTGCAATGTGGTAGGCGATTGTACTGTAGTTTGGTAATATCAAGCCTATTGATACAGTTCTGTATTAAGATGAGATAGCCTAATGTATTGCTATGCGATGGAAAATTCTCTCTCGCAGCCCAAAGCAAGCTTACAGACAAAGACGTCATTAGAGATTCATGGATGGGGCTTCATGGATGGTTCCTTATGGAACCATCACCCTTGTGGTGGAGAGGTTTGTGTGTCCCTATGATCCTGAGAGCTGTGTTGTCTGGAGCCTTGTACATAAGGTCTCCCAAGGCAAAGTGGTCTCAGGACCAGATTAAGAATGGTTCAAAAGAACCATCATAATAAATCAAAAAGAGGAGAAATTACCCTGCCCGGGGGAAGCCCGGGGCCCCCGTCTCGAGCCAGGCCCAGAGGGAGGGTTCACTGGTGAGTGCCTGGTGGCCGGGTTTGCCACAGAGCCCAGCCAGGCACAGCCCAAATAAGCAACGTTGCACAATCCTCCTCTCCATCCTACGGGCCCAGCACTCGTGGGAGGGGAACCGTGGGGGTTGGGTGTGCATATGGGTGGCAGCGAAGGTCAGGGGCCTTGACGGACCAGATGTGGACCGGGTGGACGAGGCTGGCTCTGGGGACGTGCAACATCACCTCGCTGTGGAGGAAGGAGCCGAACCTTGTGCTGGAGGTGGAGCGAGTAGGAGTACCTTTAGATCTGGTAGGGCTTACCTCTATGCAGTCTTAGTTCTGTAACCATTCTCCTGGATAGGGGATGGACTTTATTCATCAATCAATCACACCCTCACACCCAGGGTGTGAGGGTGTGATTGATTTACCGCAATTTTCGTTCCTACCCTCAACTATGGTCATGAAGGGCGGGTCATGACCGAAATAACTATATCATTGGTAATTGGGCGGTGGAAGGAACACTTTGAGTAACTCTTGAATCCAACTAACACGCCACACCCTCTATGGTAGAGGCATAGCTGGAGGCTAATAGGCGATTATCGTTAATTGGAGTGGAAGTCACTGAGGTAGTCAAACAACTACGCAGTGGCAAAGCCCCAGGGATTGATGAGATCTGTCCAGAAATGCTGAAAGCTCTGGGTGTGGAGGGGATGACACGCCTCTTTAACATTGTGTAGAAGTCTGGGTCAGTTCCCAAGGAGTGGCAGACCGGGGTGGGGGTTCCTCTGTTCAAAAATGGGGACCCGAGGGTGTGTGCCAATTACATGAGTATCACACTTATCAACCTCCCTGGTAAAGTCTACTCTAGTGCTGAAAAGGAGGATTCGGTAGATAGTAGAACCTCAGATTAAAGAAAAACAATGCGGTTTCCGTCCTGGTCGTGGAACAACGGACCAGTTCTTTACACTTGCAAGGATCCTGGAGGGGGTCCGGGAGTATGCCCGTCCAGTCTACATGTGTTTTGTGGATCTGGAGAAGGCATGTCACTGGGTTACCGTGGGAGGTGCTGCAGGAGTATGGGGTGAGGGGGTCCCTTTTAATGACTGTCCATGACCATGAACTGGTACCCTGTGAGATTTAAAAACTAGAACCAGCTGCTTATCTAGGGATGCTTCTGTTAAATCAGGTCGCATACAAATGTAGCCTTAGAATTTTTCAGTTTGTCAACACTGAAAACATATTCACACTAATGGCACTAATGGCACAAATGCAGTCACAATAATTAATAAACATTTTAAACAGCCATAAAATAAATGTTTACAGCCTTCATATGTACATCCAAATAGCCGATGTGACGGCTGACCTAGGCTATAGTAGGCTAGCTACTGAACATCATAAAGTGAGCTAGCAAGCCCTATAGTGAAGATGATAGTATCATACAATGGATTATTGTATTCAATAATTTACTGCAAAGGTTTCACAACTGCTTCTCGTGAGCCAAACCAATGTGAAATCTATGTGTGCCCCCATTCCCCAGCTACTGTATAAGTATGCTGAAAAGGTCCATGAACCAGTAAAGGAAGTATGCAGGGAGGAAGGGACAGATTCAGTATATCTGACAATTACAACGTAAGGTTGGCAGACTCCAACAACATCATTGTGTGCATGTGATGATATTTCAGAAAGCAGCTATGTCAGCAGATTGTTGCTGTACATCTCCCTTTTCTGCATTTTTGGCTTTGGAACATACACACGCTCTAATGAAACATCTTCAAAACCTTCAGAAGTAAGTCTTGACAGCCACATAAGCTTTCAAAGAGGCAAGCATAATCCATGATGAAGGATAACTATAGTGATAATATTATTATTTTCATTTGTCAGGATAGAAAGCGAGAAATAGGCTACGTTTTTCCGTGTGTATTCAGGCCCACATTTGACATGAAACTCCAAAACTAATTTTCTATATAGCCAGGCAATACAGAAGCATTGTAAAATCAGAATACTATAGCCTTGGTATTACCTGATAACATATCAGCTGGGGTTGGGGCTGGATCTGGCCCTCGCTTTGCACATGTACATCTTCTCGTTATGTTGGCTAAACTCTAAACACTAAGCACAAAACCTTAGACATATATTCAGTGTGCAGTGTTGTGTTATATTCATGTACTTCAATATCTTCAATATCTCTGGAGACGGGGGGGGGGGTTAATAAGTCAGAGTTTATGAACATATGTGCCATATGGTGACAATATTTTTATAGAATTGTGTGTAGTTTTGAATGAAGTGTTTAGATTTGTAAAATATCTAAGATTGTGCTAGTCCTGTGCATGGTTGTGCGAATTGTGCTTTCCAGTGTCGATCTCTATTGTCCAAACCCAATGCTTACATGTGGCCTATTTATAGTGCTCAAGCTGTGGTTTGTAACTCTTTATCAAACAATGTATGTGGACAGGCAACTGGCAAGAGTGCAGCCTATGTAGCCTACACAGTAATGTCTACAGTTTCAGTGTGTTTAAATTAAATTACAATGTGTGAATGTCCATTAAGTTCAGCACATTCTTATGATTACAAATAATAGTGCTTCAGCACTCTTGTGTGTGAGCATTTAATGAAACAAATGTAGACTAGTGGGCAGAACATTGTATTCTCAGTCAGGTTTATCCGGATTAGTCAGGTTTGAGGGTCTGATAGGGGGCGGCCGTGTGAGACCCCGCTTTTGGTAGTAGAAATAGCAGCCAAAATAGTAGCGACACTTTTGGTAATGGCTGCAGTGTGCATCTCCTTTTAGCGGGGGAAAGGACAGCGAACAACTGCCATCGTGGGATATTTAGGTATGCCATAGTTTGTTCGGAAAACTGAGTGCCAAATAAACGAGTGAACAATTAACCTAAAAATAATAGCCTAATAATAATAATAATAATAAAAATAATAATAGGCCTAAGTTAAGAAAAATGTGAATAAATGATAGTGTTAGCAAGGATATTGATCTTCCTTGGTTATAGTATTCTATATTATCCAATAGCCTACGTGTGTTTTCCCATCCACATCTCTTTTTTACCAAATTATTTACCAATAGGCCTAAGCATAATTTTGCAATCTTTCGCGTGACTCATCTCATTGTAAATGGGCGTGGTCTGGACGCTAAAGAGTAAACAACGTTGATTGGTCAGTTCCCTGTATACCCCCAGCCAAGGGAGTCTATAATATATGCACTAGCAGTTTGGGAAAAACAGAAGGTAATCTTTAATTATTTGTTCCTATTTCACCATCTAATGTATCTAAATCCTGCTGTAAGTACAACTATTCCTAACTTTTATTTAACTTATTTATTTTATTGCATTTATAAAAAATATTGATATTAGGCTACACTGAAATTGTGCTGCTAGATATTTCTGGTTGTTCAGAAAGAAAGCTTGCTATGGGCTACTGATCAGACACCACATGATTATTCGTGTATAATATATTTTCAGGCATTCTCTAACATGTTCTGTTCCATAGTAAACATGAAAACCCAGCGTCCTCTTCACACGGTCACCCCAGTGAGGGAAAGTCTTGCCTTGACTAAAGTAGCTGGGACTTCAATTTTTCTAAAGCTCGAGTCATCCCAACCGACAGGATCCTTCAAGATCAGAGGCATCGGGCACCTCTGCAAAACAGTGAGTATAGGCTAATTCCAATTTTCTTTATTGGTCCAGGTGAGAACATGACCTTCCAACATGCCATGCTAATTGTCCAAAAAGTAATACAATTTAAGAATCTCGAGCCCTTGTCTTTGAACACCGTTTCAACTTAACTTGTAGGCTATAGCAGCAACCAAACTAATGTATTCTCTTTCTAGTGGGCTGAACGGGGCTGTGAGCGATTCGTCTGCTGTTCAGGTAAGCAGTATATTTTTTCAAAGACATTACCAGAGCAACATGTAAATAAACATATAGCTTGCTGTAGCATAATTTAATCTTTGTTAGTCTATTGGATAACGTTTGTAAATGTTTAATATATTGTAGCTAGATACGTTTTTACTGAATCTTCAATGTCCTCACAGGAGGAAACGCAGGTATGGCTGCTGCATATTCTGCCCGTCAACTGAAAGTGCCGGCCACCATAGTAGTTCCAAGTGTTACCCCCACAACAACTGTGGAACGATTGAGAGATGAGGGTGCTACTGTTGTCATTCATGGAAAGGTTATTAGCTTCTGAATAAGCACAAATAATTAATTAATTGCATTAATCAGGTTACAGATAATAGGCTACATTTGATATACACACACACTTAATAACTTAACCATACTCTTATGGTGGTGTTAAAGAAACTTACATTTAAAGACGCTTGAATTTTGAATTTATATGTAAAATTTTCTTTTTCTTTTTTTACCGTCAGTCTATCAATGAAAGTATTGAATACGGACAACGTCTTGTTGAAAACAACCCTGGCTGGGTTTACATTTCACCCTTCGACGATCCTCTCATCTGGTAATATACATCGTCTGTAGTAGGCTACTATGCACACTGAAGATTCTATTCTCACCACTAGACCTCTCTAATTCATGCGATAATTCAGTAGCATGTAATATGAATTAGCCAGCAAATACAAAATTAAAACTAACTTTAAATGTTTGTTCAAATCAATAAATGTATGCAAAGATAATAATCACTTAATGTAAATTTAGGCTGATTTGAAGTAAAATTTTAAAAATGAAACCAGTTTTTCAAATTTTTATAAAATCTATCCAAAAGTAATGTTTTTGGGATCAGCTTTTCCATTACACAATAGTGTTAATGGAAATGAACCAGGCAGCATTGTTGTTAATGCTTCAGGGAAGGCCATACATCTTTGGTGAGGGAAATGCAGCAAGAACTGCAGGAGAAGCCAGGGGCGATAGCTCTGGCAGTTGGAGGTGGGGGCCTGCTAAATGGTGTGGTGAAGGGACTGCAAAATGTCGGCTGGGGTGACATCCCCATTGTAGCCATGGAGACGGAAGGAGCACACAGCCTTAATGCAGCACTGAAGGCTGGTGAGCTGGTTACGTTGTCTGCAATAACCAGGTATATACGACCTACCCACACACACCCTATTAAACAATCAATACATACCAGTCAGTTTATTGATGTCCAGTCATTTTGTTCTTGTTTTCTTCTCTCAAGCATTGCTACAACACTGGGCATGGCAAGGGTTTCTGCTCAGACTATGAAACTGGCTGGAGAGCACGTCATTTTATCTGAAGTGGTCACAGACCAAGATGCTGTTAAAGCTGTTGAACGCTTTGTTGGTGAGTTAGCCTGAGCCATATACAACAAATTCAAACACTGCACACAAACAACCAAGACATGAAAACGTGTACAACCATAAACCGCATTTGAAACATGTAATACAACAATACTGCTAATCATTTAAATGTCATTTATTTAATAGAAATAATTGCACGACCGCCACCCCCCACCACCTCCACTTTCAACATCTGTTTGCCTGTTGTCTCCTTCCATAGATGATGAGAAGGTGCTGGTGGAGCCTGCTTGTGGCGCTGCCCTGTCCTCCGTGTACAGTGGCATTGTCAAAAGGCTGCAGGATGAGGGCAAGCTGGCGCGCTGCCTGGGCCCGGTGGTCATCGTGGTGTGTGGCGGGAACAACATTAGCATAGAGCAGCTTAGGGGCTTCAAGGAGCAGCTTGGCATCATTTAGAATCATTCACAGCCCAACAGCCCACCGTAGCTCAGTAAGACGTCTTGTATAGATGGTGGGCTGCTGTACATGCAAGTCATTCCTGCTTTCTCCTGAGGCTGGTTAACCTAATGGCAGCATCATCTTCAAGAGTATTTATTATCACGGGCACTGCACTGTATTATGAAAGCAATGCCATGCTCTGATTGTGCTTAAGTGCTTAAATACAAATTGTAATAATCAAAAAGGTGCAGTGTACGGGACATGCTGTACATTTTAAATGTTAAAATACACTGACATCATTAATTAAGCATTTATATTTGGCATCCTTTGTTTATGTAAGTTGACTATGTTCACCTGCTTCTGTATTTTATAAATATGCATTTAACATTTTAAAAATAAATTATATTTCCAGAAATGTATGTATCTTAATCATAAGTGAAGACACTCAGAAATTATATTTACAAACACCACAATGTATATTATTAGTATTTTGTGTTGTAATTGTCCAAAACCAAAATGGGATTACTTTAATGATAGACTGACTGAATGGATGACTACACATTATACAGTTATATAATATACTGTAGCCTGTGATGTTACCCAGTCACTGCTTACTCGGTTATATGTATAAATATTTTTTTTATTTTAGATTGACACTAGTAAGTACAGTATTTGATGTACGATTTCATGTACACAACGTCATACTGGGGCAGTTGACCTAACTGTAAGCTTTGAGTTAAAAGTACAACACTGGAAATCTCAAATATTGTGAGCATACTAAACTTCCCAATCATTAGATGTAAACTGTTACTGATCTTGCATTAGTCAGTGTTTTAATAAAACAGCAGTAGAGGTCAGCTATTATGAGCAACAGTTGATTCAAACCAGTTTCTGTGAACTTGTTGAAAACAGGTATATATGAGGGGCTCAAACACCTAAAATATTTAGATTTCTGCTCAATTTGTGATGAATCAGATGCAGGTTAGCATACTGTAGCAATTGTATATTGAGGCTGGGTTAATAAATGTGCACATGAATAAAATCAATATTCTAGGAGTGGAATGAAGCCCACATTATGTCAGAATGGAGAGAGATCAAGAACTAGTTAAAATCAAGTTTGTTCTACACCTGGAACAATATATTGAACAGAGTCCCTGTCGATGTATCAAATAAAATACAGAAATTTCCCCCACAATAGCACAACATACTGAAATGCTGTCTTCTAAATGACCAGCAATATCATATATGAAGTTCTGTCGTGTGTACCGGGGGAGGGGTAAAGTTTAAGGTTGAGTTAGGGATCCAGCTGGAACTGGCCTAACCCAGCACTGGTTGCTCTCAAAGGGTGTCTGGTTTTCTGGCACTGCTGATGACATTTTTAAACAACCCTCATGTGTGAACAGACCGGTTTGTTTGGAAACTCCAGAAATACTGTCAAAGTTCCCAATTTTGAAATAAAACAAAAGTATAATATTTGGTGTACTATAGCATTTTGTTTAACTACTATGATACAAACAATACGGTTGATAAAGTAAACATATTACAGTAAATATGTATAAACAAAACATCTGAAAATAATTGTCAAAAACAGGAGCAGTACATCAAGACATTTCTTTATTGTGACACAGAAATCTCCATCTGATTCTTTACACCTGTATATTTCATTTTTAGAAGTGTTAGGTTTCTGATGTGCAGAGGTAAGACAGTAAAAGTTAAGTTAATGCAACCATAAATAATTGTAATAAATATCAAGTAAATGTACAGCACACATTTTCTTATCGAAACACCTCTTTGTAAGGATATGTCCTGTATATGACCTTCTGTTAGTCCCTATTAGCAGCGATACACCCCTCAAAAGAACATAACCAAAATGTAACTTGCGAGCATTTCATCCACCTAATATGTCTTATCTCAACCTTTGTTCTTGTTTTATCCAAATAAAATGGCGGTTTAACTCACACAAGAAAACATGTTTCACCATGAGTATGAGATCTGTCTGAATACAAGACAAGATGATAGATTACTGATCATTTCAAAATCTTAAATAAATACAAGTCAAAGAAAGAATGCATAAACAACTAAATAAAATCTAACAGACATCGCTTATTTTGACGTTTTTGAATGTATATTCCAAAAGGAGAGAAGTAAAGTAAAAATTATGTTATTTAGCAAAAAAATTTAACTAATTCCAAACAAAACTTGCAATTAGTTACATTTTTCTTTCTCTCATCTTCCCCATGGTTAAACATTTGGTTATGGCTTAAAAATAAAAAAAAGCAACAAAACAAAAATCAACACTTTCTTTTCTTTTCACTCAGAACTTAAGATGACTTATCCTCACCCCATCCCTGCGTGAGTGTGTATTGTTTGTCAGGGAAGTAGATGAGGGTGTGGAGGGGTTTGTAGCACATTCAATAGCAGTAGCACACAAGCTGTGTGGGGCAGCCGTTAAGGGAGATCCAAGACTCCCTCCATTTTCACAAAACGTAGGCTTCACAAGTTTAAGTATAGCGCCCTCAAAAGGCCAGCACAGGCCTACTGGCTTCCAGGTAGGGCTTCAGCCCACCTGACATCTCAGCTACTAAAAAAGCAATTTCATAAACTCATAATAATATGAACTTTCTTTTACATGACTTAAATAACCTTTCTTCAGAGTTGAATAAAATATATTCAGTTTATATAGGCAGATAAATTAATCAGCATTTCATATTTTTTCTTATTTTTTACAGGCAGTAAACAACATCCTATACAGCACTTGTTCACTTGTTTATTAGCCTGCTGAGAGCTGATGCAGTTGCATACAGGCTGCATCGTACACTCCCTTATTCCTCAGCAGATACAAACCTTTTCATCACGCAAACCATCTTGGCTCTAGCTTTATACAAAGTCAGCATTTACAGGTTCCTCTCCAGGGAGAGCTACCTGTAGTAAAAGCTTATTTCAAAGCATCTCCCACCAGAGGAGGGAGGCAGTTGTTCGACATTGTGGGGATTTTCCTGATGAGGATGCAGCCGAGAAAGAAAACTTTTGGCGAGAACAGGGCACAGAATTTGAACTAGAAACTTCAAATGCCGTTCATAATCCACCTGGTATAGATGTTCAGTTCTGCAGAGCGCGCCTCAACACTTTACTGTAGCGTTTATTCACCCTAGGGAGAAAACAAGGTCCAACTACTAACAGAAGGAGTATGTATTGCACCATGTCACCAGTGTGAACCTTAATGCCATTCAAAAACTCAGTGCAACCAGAAGTGACATTGTCAACAATGTCAGGCCTAGTGGATATAAACTCACTCAAAATCTCCCAGAAATTAATAATCAAATCAGTGATAAAGCATACAGGAAACATAACAGGAAACATTACAAAACAATATTCAGTGTGGTTTTTAACAAAGCAGCAGTGGGGTGGGGGGTGATGGACTGGGTTCGGAGAGGGGCGCTGTGTGACCAAGGTGGTGGGACTAGCCGCTGAGTGGGTCCTCGCGGTAGTGAATAGCATAGCGCAGTTTGTCCAGCATCACGTCCAGAGAGGTGTACTGGGGCAGCTTCACCATGAACATGCACGTCTCCACGCGAATGTAGCGTGAGTCTGGTGACCCTGCACAACACACAAGACCCAAACCAGCACAACTTAAAAGCTTTACATGGTTTGAGTTGAAAGTGCCTGCTCCTGACTGTGCATTAGGGGTTCAGTGTTTCCCACAAGATATGTGGGGTTGTAACATCCCCAAAGCTTAAGGTAACGGGCTTATAGAATGCATACATTATTTGTCTCCAGTCTGACTTCTTATGGCCATTTGGTCATTTGAACATTAAATCATGAAAGATATTTTTCCACTTTGACCCTAAAAACACCTGGACAATTTAGGTTAATGATTTCAAAGTATCACCCCCTCCCACCCCTCCTCATACATGCACAATAACACCAGCTATCTTGAATCTGAATAGAAGCTGTTGCGCGCGAGCGCACACACACACACACACACCCCAATATTAAGACAACACTAAAGCATTAGTGCCTCATACCAGCTGCCCCGTCAGGAGGGGCGATCTTCATGGGGTAGGGGGGCACGTGAGCTGTGTCGGGCCCCCCGTCCTTGCAGGGGCAGGTGAAGGGGATGCGCTCCTGGTTGCAGGCAAACTTTATGAACTTGCAGAGCTCCTCCTGAGTGAACATCTCCAGGGCTGTCCAGAAGAACTCTATGTGCTGGTCTGTCTCCATTAGACCCACCTGATACATGGTGTGAGCCTACACAATAGTAGTGGTAGTTATGCATTTACATAACGACACCGGTCAGGGCTTTCACAGTCAAAATAATACACTAACCGCTAGAAAGTACAGAAACAACTTAAAACATAACATGAGTATGACCAGTACTATAAAATATTTATTTTATAGCACCCATTTATCCAGTATCCAAACATGAAAGTATTTTCCTAACCAACGTAAAGATAGTCCAGTCATCACTGTTCCTAAGATAAGAAAGGTTACCTTGAGGAACTCCAGGTTGATGTAAGGCAGGCCGCAGGTACGCAGCTCCACCTCTAGGGGGCTGAGCATGGTGAGGACCTGCAGGGGGATGATGGAGCCCAGGCCTGCACGCACGGCCGTCATACACTCAACGTTCTGCAGCTCCCTCAGACGGAGGCTCCTAACCGCACGTGCATACACATCCTTATTCTCCCAGCTAGAGAGCGAGCGCACGCACACGTCCACACACACACACACACACACACAAAGAGGACATCATGTTATTGCCTGGAGACACTGCAGGCTTGGAAACGCTGCGGTCATTGGCTGGGTGTCATGTACCTGACAGCTAGGCCCCGCCCCCCGTGACACAGCTCCACGTCCTCCCCGGTCATGGTGATGTAGGTGAAGGTGCAGCAAGGCCTGCTGGGAGAGTCGGGGCTCTCCCCCGACTGATGCTGGGAGGAGATCTCTGCACACAGGGCCTCTAACTCGGCCTCGTCGCCCATCTGGAGGTGCCACCGCCACGTTTAAAAGGCACAAACACAAAGTAGACGATGTGTTAGGTTCTATAGAGACACAGTGCATTCAAGTCCCCGCCCACACTGGATGAAGGGTGGGGTGGGGGTGGGGGGGGGGGGGGGGGGACATTTGATTGCTCTCTATTGACACTGAAACTGAAAATGCGGCCGAAATGGGGTTCCTCAAGAGGGTGACCAGCCAGTTGAGGTGGCACGTGTATCTGGTGGGGATGCCCACTGGGCACCTCTCTAGGGAGGTGGTCCATGCACATCCAGCTGGGAGGAGGCCTCGGGGAAGACCCAGGAATAGGTGGAGAGATTATATCTCCATATTGGCCTGGGAACGCCTTGGGATCCCCCAGTCAGAGCTGGTAAATGTGGCTCGGGAGAGAGAAGCTTGGGCTCCTCTGCTGGAGCTGCTGCCCCCTCGACCAGACCACAGATAAGTGGTTGACAACTGATGGATGGATGGAAGGCCTAAAAGCTGTGACAGGATGCACTACCAACAACTAAGTTTTCATAAGCTTTTGTAAGGTGATCTAGGTGGATACAGGCAACAAAATATTAGGCATACAGTATCAAAGAAAAATGGGACAACTATGGGATGTTGACACTCAATATTCCTACGTATGGTGAATGGTTGACATAACATGCCAAAATATTACTCCTTTGGCATGGTGAAATATTGATTGTTTTAGCTAGGTAACGCAATATAGCATATTGTGGCTACCCGCCTGGGTGTAGTCTTCAATGTAATATGACTAACATGCAGTTTTGTATCCTTAAAGACGAAGAAGAGGTTTCCAGAGCATGACTCGCTAGTCTCCAAGATGAGTCATTGGCTACATTTTCATGTACACAATATTCTGGTTTTTGCCCTTATTACCAAAATGACTACTAAGATGTTTACATGTCTACTTTAAAATAATATTCCAAATGAATATGCCAGCATGTTACTTCATACAGCTGATTTAGGCTGTGTCCTAAAGATATGCCCTTTAAATAACTTGCAGAGGAATTTCTCTACTTTTCAAACTGCATTAATGTTCTAATGTATGGGAAAATGGAAGAGCTATAATCACTTGTGCCATTTTGCGTATTTACAACAAAATTCTGAACATTACTGTAAAAAGGCAAGCGATCCAATGCCGTAAAATGTTCCTTGTATTACAATTGTGCATGTAATCCCTCTCTGTAAAGCACTTTGAGCTGCATTTCTTGTATAAAAAAAAAGACTATTATTATTAGATGGTACTGAAGTAACAGCCCCAACATTACTCACTGCGGTGGGTGCACATGCAATGGACAGGCAGTCTGATATGGGTGCCATAATCCACAAGAGGGGAATCAACTGAATGAATGTTACTTTAATGAATGTTCAAATCCTCTCACCACCCCTCATAGCAGGTACCGCTATAACAACAGCCGCTATAACTGCTATAACAACAGCCAAAGCAAGCTGGATTCCTTACATGGTCAAACTTGTTGACGTAGTTGTAGGTGAGCAGGTCTGCCTCATGGAGGTCCTGCTCTGGGTCGAGCGGCTCTCCCACCAGGCCCTTCCAGAAGGAGCCCAGCAGGTCCAGGGGAAGAGGCACATCTGCCCGGATGGCGATGCCTAGCAGCTGGCCGAAGAAGTGCAGCAGCTGCTCCTCAGCATAGCTGATGGGACAGGGCGTCAGGATGTACTTTCCCTGGGGACACAGCACATGCTCAGACATTCTGTTCAGATCCTACTTTGTCATCATCATTTTAATGTACAGTATAGACCCTTTTCACAATTCCGTGTTTGTCGCACCGGAAATCGTCATAACAGGGTAAACAGTAGCAGCGGCAAGACGAACAACACACACATGTATTACAGAGTGGCACGTTTTCTAAATATATACATCCCTACCTTGCTCTCCACCAATTTTCAAACAATCAGAAGGTTATATAGTCAAGATTAGTCTGTTAAGATCATTTTGTCACATCAATTATTAAAAAGGTATTTTTGGATTATGCACTACATAGCAGAACCTCAAGTTTACCAGGCTCCTCTTTGCCTTATTTACTTACTGCACTGGTACTAGCAGAGCTTGTAGCGAGCTTAGCACATACTAGCCCTCACATTGGACACTTGAAAACATGAACTGAATTGGCACTCAATAGGCATACACTATGAGAGATTATAGTATTAAATAAAATATTGCACTATACTTTTGTATTATTATACTTTACAATAAACTGACATAATGTTACATAGTTGCTTAGCAACGTTACTTTCAGCTTCATGCGACGATTTCGGCGTGTGAAAAGGGTCTAATAGACAGATGGAAATCTATAGAGAAATATAACACTAGGAATAGGCTTCTCCTAATGCTGTTCCATTATGCCACCTAGGGCGGCATTCATTTGAGGGGCATTTTGGCAATGCTGATCCCCGTAAAAGGCCCCGATCACACACAGAGACGAGTCGCAATAGGCACGGCTGCTTCAAAAGTGCTCTGATAACGCCCGATCACACAGAGAATGGCTGCCTGGACCAAGTGTGATATTGACGAGCAGTGCGGCTCTCCGCGCCTTCCACTGAAAAGTGGAGGACATTTATTAAAATATATAATATGATAACAAATATAATTCATTAAAACGCTAGAAGAACACAAAGCGCGGCGCCAGGCCGTACCATAACAATGGTTACGCTGGTGGCGTGTTTCTAGCCTACATCTATATATTTTGGCATGGCAGGGTCAGTCACTTGCTAACTTTGAGCTCAAATCAAAACAAAATTCCTTAGTCCGCAGTGTCGCCCCCACACTGAAATGTATCGCCAAGCCACTAACGGTGTTCGCCACTTCATGTTGCTAATAACGGAGCCACAACAGAGAGGATTGTTGTATTAAATTATCATTATGCGGTGAGTTTAGTTTGTACTGTGCTGTTTGTAAAATACTGCCCAGTCCTAGGCAAAACGATAATGATGGAAATAGCCGTAACCAAACACTGAATTTGATTATTGAGGTTATGAGAGTTTATAGCCTTAATAAATCTGTTATTCAATTCAAAAGTATTTCACTCTGCTTTTGTAAGCTTTGTAGGCTTACTTTGTTACACTAAACCATTTTTAAAGCGGTCTTCATAACGCTAACCTATTATTACAGACTTATATTGCAGTATATTGTTTTACTCCAACACTCCATTTGTATCCTGTAATGTTAGAATATTGTCTCTCTCTCTCACTGCACTATTATGGTAGCAGCGTTTCTGAAAACACATTATTTGCTGTACAAAAAGAGCCTACCGTCTGTTACCATGTCAACATAGCATCAGTATACCTTGTTCCGGTTGGCTGCAGCGCTGGGACAAGGCAGAAGCAGCGAGAGGGCCGAGCTCTGCAACTCCTTACACACTTGCCACAGGAAGTGTCTGAAGGAGCCACCTGCGCACACATACCTGTGAGACTGGTCACTAGACTAGTCATGCAGTAAGTGAGATAGGGTGCTCAACCAAAGGTCACTGACTGGTGCCGTGGACCTCCTCTCCTGTGAAGCGGATGTTAAAGGCGTAGGTGGGGTCTCCTCCGCTGGCCAGCTTCACACAGAGCTGGGAGGAGGGCACGCACGACAGCTGGCGCGCTGCCTGGCAGAAGTACGTATTCTCGGAAGAGCGGATCTCTCCTGGGACACACACACACACACGATCAGAAAAGGCTGTTGCATAGTGGCATAGCGGTACAGCGCCACAAGAGCAGGAGCTGGTCTACCTCCTACAATCTCTAGCGGGTCCAGTGTAATCTCTGGGGCAGCGTGGTCAGCTGTCCGCTGCACGGTGGCATTCAGTACTCTGTTCATTACGGTCACCTTGGTGTCATAGAAGACCAGGCCTGTGTCGCGACCGGGCAGAGAAGGTGCAAAGGTCATGGACTGATCAACTCTTCTCTCTCCCACACATACTGTACATGCGGCTCCATCCACATAAGTGTACTGAACCATTTAGGGCCATGCTCACCTTTCGCCTCGCACAGTAGCGCGGCGATACTGTTCTGATAGGTGGGGGTTTGCCTCAGCTCCACCAGCGGCAGGAAGAAGCTCTCCAGGGTGTTGTTGAGAGACTGCAGCAGGGCAAAGCGCAAGCGCAGGCTCTCCACAGGCACGGCTACGCAAGGACAGGCAAAAGCAAACGTTAAGTCACAGCTGGTGTCGCAGAGCAAGCCTTTACGTATGTAAAGTCTGGGACACAGCGCTGGCTAGCTGTGTCAGTACCCGCCTACTTGACAAGCGAGGTGTTTTGATTGACATGCACGACGACCAACTACGTAACTCAATGACCAAGTCAGATGTTAAACTTGCACTAAGGAAAACTAAACAACAGGACAGGGCTGTTTACAGGTCTTTACAGGTAAAAGTAGTAGACTACAGTTACTGATTAAAAAAATTTTTAATTTGAAATTATTAAATAAAGCACTGCGCTACCGTTGCACCGTAAATTACGGAGACATGTTAACATGTCAATTCTAACAGCCAATGGAAATCAACAGTATCTCGTGTGGATCTTACAGGGGTATATACATCAGACGTTGAGCACAGAGTTGCCTATGTGACGTAGTGCTAATGAACACAGGAGGCTGAGACTAAGTCCCAGGTACCAGGCCGCTGGAGACAAGAGGCGGAACACTCACTGAGCAGGCAGGCCACCCGTGGGTCAGCAGCATCGCTGGGGTCCAGGTAAACCTCGTGGGGGTGGAGTCTGGCAGGCGTGATGGCCAGGTGACGGCACAGCCTGTTGATGTACTGCACCAGAGCCACGTCCATCTCCAGGCTCCACTTCCTGCAGGCCTTCTGGGCATGGCGAGTGTCTATGCACGTGCACCTACCGCACAAGGCCAAGTGGATGTCGCTTAGTTTCATTTATTGCAGCATTAGAATAAACAGGGTACATAGACTGTGAGAATGTGAAGAGGTCTCATTGAAGGCATAGTGTGTACTTATTGTCACAAGGGGGTAGGGTGTCAGAAGCTTGGCATATGTAAGCCACTCATGCACACTTGCATTGGCTCTTGTCTAATCATTCGCCTCATATTCATGGAGAACAGCAGGGCTGTTTGTCCAAAGAGATATTGGAGTCAAGACACTATTCTGCGCTGGTATTGTGTTTATGTGTTTGTTTACCAGTACACTAAACAGAAAGAACATTTATGGAGGTATTTAACTATTTATGGGCGGTGATACATTGTACCCTGCCTGAACACACTCGTACCATAAACTCACAGTGCACTTGACATGAATACATGCATCCCATCTCATTCAAAATCATACTTCTTAATTTGCATACAAGTAGGTAAAACATTTTTGGGCTAAACAGAAACATGCTGTATGCCTTGAGGTTGTCACGTCCCAGGTACAACGCAGTGCATAAAACCAAATAAAAAACAGACTGTATGTTTATGATGTTATTTAGTTTCTTCTACAATGTACTTTCATCGTGAAGTTCAGAGTAAGTGCTTAGAGAAAAAAATACTTATATAGAAAAATAGTCCAAGAAAGGTTACACTTTTCTAGAGTGCAACAACCTACACTATCAGTTCTGACTGCCACATACAGTATTCACAGTGAGTATTCAATACCTTACTTAGAGTAGAAGGGCTGCGTATTACACAGTCACATGTAAAACCAATTATAAATGACTGATGGCTCAATTAGTCCATAATATTTACTACAGATCATCATTCAAGTCTGGAAAAGAATATTATACATGCCTTTAAAGCTTGATGCTCAGTGCAGAGGAGTGTCAGCTATGACTAGTCAGGGGTTAGGGTGGTCAGCTGTGCTAGGCTCACCTTTCAAAATGGAGGTCATAACCGCAGGCCAAGATTGCCCTCCACACACTACGAATGTCCTGCTTGGCACGGTCCACAGCAAACTTGTGGAAGCCTTCCAACGTCAAGTACTTCTCCTCTGGGACTGAGAGAACACCAAAACAAATAAAATACTGCATGGCAAGCCTCCTACAGAATACACCATTGTAGAAAATGACATTATGGGATCATGATAGATGAACAAGCATTTTACACGAGAGCCAGCAGTCACAATGAGAGAAACTGGTTTGGTTTAGACCAGGGTTCCCCAAATACCTTTTCCCAAGGGCCACAACATGTCAAGCATGTAAAGCCAAGGGCCAAAATGTCCGGGGTTAAACATGCGCTGACCCACCACAAGGCATATGTGTGGCACATGCCTTTTTATGCTACTAGCAACAGCTCTACAGCAAGCAGGCAAACAGAGCTGCACGTTTCTACAAAGGCCTGACATAGCCTATGTCTGCATAACAGCTATAACATTAATGCTGATTGTTAAACAGTGTCCATCTGCAAAATGTCCAGCTTTCTAAAGACGGCTGTCCACAGCATCTCTGCAACCACATTCATTCACCTCAAGGAGAGTCAAGTCAGACTGTGAGCAAAGACTCAAACTGAAGGACAGTTGTATTAATTTGTATTAATGTTGTTTTATGTGTTGTAGTTTGTACTACTGAATGCTTCACCGTTTATGCTCAGTATTGTTAAAAATAGATGAATGTGAACTCACCAATCAGCAAAGTGACAGTGATGATGGGTCATGCAACAGATCCTTCTGTTATGTGTTAATATGAATTGTGTTGTAGACAGCCGCTACCAAAATAAACCTTTTGACCACGGCCAGGTGGCTGGTAGTAATCTATTTTTACAGGCCCAAATGATCAATCGCCATTCATGGCATATTTACATGAATTTCAATGAATGTTTTGTTGAGATAACAGTAGCACACTAAACTTAAAACCAGCCTTCATATAAAATTAGGTATCTTACTGTAGCTGCAGTCTCGTTTTCCGCTATCTCCAAACTTTATTTTAGCAGAGCTTTGTCTTCTTTTCCTCTGTGGCTTTTTGTTTTAAAACATTTTATTCCTTGTAAACATTGACACTCTTCTTTTAGTTAGCCTGGCTGTAGCTACTAACACTACTAACCTGCCCTGTATTCAGAAATGTGAAACGTTTACTTAACGTTAAATCAATGTCAGGGAGGATACGGCCACGTTTGTGTCAACATTTTATATATCATGCATTTAATATCAGAATCAGATGGGATACATTTCAGTCCACTGAGCGCAAAGACTGACCCCTACTCTTATGTTTGTTGTTTGGTTACAGAGAGCCAATTGGAGACAGTGTAGGGGTGGGTCCTCAGAGAATACGTGTGCTGGTGCGTTTGTCACTCCAACACATACTCCGACACATACGGAAGACAAAAAAAGCGCAGCAGAAACATTAAATGCGGTAGACTTTCAGAAATGTGTTTTTAATGTACTTTATGTTTGCCAATGATTCGTTGCGGGCCAGACATTTTGCTCTTGCGTGCCAGACCTGGCCCACGGGCCGCCTATTTGTGACCACTGATTTAGACAAAACAAATTCAAGGAAAAGTAATGTGAGAGACAGTAAGTGTAATTAACTGCTGATGGTTTTGAATGGCTGGCTGACCTTATGGCCTATATTAATTATAGTTATTATTATAGATAAGCCCTAATATCTACTAATAATTTATGCATTATGTATCATCTGCATATCACAACAGACTCCTTCAGGACAATAAATGAAGTCCACCATTTGTTCCCCATATCAATTAGATCACCTGGGATATTTTCATCTGTTCTTACTGTATTCTCATCCCCCAGAAGAAAGGGGGCAGCTAATTCATTTAGGCCAGACAAGCCTTTAGACCTTACAGCATGTGCTCCCACCCTCCAATATACATTTAAAGTGTTTCCCTCCATTTGCAAACAAGCCTTTGTTGTAACTTCTTAAAAACACACGTCCCCAACACAATATTACCTCTCAGGTCTGTCAGTCTGACAGATGGCCATGGTCCAGTGTGAAACACACTGCAGAGGGCCAACGCCAAGACGTCTCTATCTTCCTCACTCATCTCAAGACATGAGACTTTCCTTTATCCTCATCATCACTGTCAAGTTAGCCAAAATAACTTAAGACAGTGCCAACCCCCAGTTCTCTCCTGTATAAAACATGCCCATTTCTGATATGGGGAGGCTTTTTGGTGGTGCTTCTCTGGATGACCTGACTGGATGTGCTCTCTGGCTCTGTCTATTTTCCTCTGCTTCTGTCTTGGTCATTATAGCATGGTATGCTGTGTCTTGGGTAATATTTCTATGCATATTGCTACTTGCTTATAGTCACTCTTGTTAACCTTAAACTACAATTCAAACTGATACATTTTTATACCTGATAATATTCACACCATTTCGATAAATTAAATATAGTTCTTTCTGTATCTGGGATACTTCATTGGAGTTTTGACCACTACACCACCACTACATACTTAAAAGTCCTGGGAGGAAAATTAATCAATTTAATATTCCTGTTTTGGAAGCTGTGTGTGTATTCATTCTTCTATAGCTTATAACAGATATAGGTATCTTCTCCATGTGCAAGTGATTCCAAATGATGGCGTGCATTAACCACAGGCAGCCTAATTATGGCCCACCTTCCAGTTTCTTGGCAGGAGATTTTTCCACATCTTTCTCATCTGGTCTAGATTTCTCAGGAGATTTGGGCTTCAGTACGGTCTTCTTCTCGGTAAGTGCAGTCCTGGCAGGAACAAATGTTTAAAAAAAATTAAATAAATAAAAAGGTTTAGTACCATGTTGCACATTGTGGTTTGGAGAGGTAGGGCCATGCTACTGTTACAGTGATAAGCATGACAGATATCACAATCACACAGATGTATAACAGATGTACTGTATTGAACAGGTGACATTGCAAGCATAGAGGAATAGCAAACCAAGCTTGAAAGACTCACCGGACACTGTTGAGCACAGATTTCTCTTTGGTGGGCGGCTTGGTGATGGGTCTCTTCGTGCTCACCACCTTTCCCTGGTGTTGCTCTTTGCCTGCTTTGCTGTACTTGTTCTTGTTGGGCTTGGGAGTCCCATACTTCCGTAGAATCTGTCAACACCAAATATGTACTACTGATAAATGCATACGGCTAGAAATCTGTTGTTGTTTTTGTTGTTATGCAGTACTGGGAGTCTTTCTGTACCTGAGTTAGCTGGTCTTCCAGAACCTTCTTGGGAGGACGGACATTAGTGAAGAAAATGTGCAGCAGGTTTCCGGGGGTCTGAGAGTTGATCTGCTCCTTGCTGAGGAAAATGTCGGACACTTTAACTGGCTTGGCTGGAGTGAGGCTCAGCATCTCTGAGTGCACGCAGCTCTTGAAGATGTCTGTCAGAACATCTCTCGCACCGGGTACAAGCTTGTCTCCTGGTTAGAGATACACACATATTTATTATGTGTGTACACGTAATAGAAATTGAGTGTGAAATCCAATAAAAAAATTAAAAAGCAATAAAATGATCAACCTTTGATTGACTTGTCCAAGAAGTAGTCTTCAAGGGCAGAGCTTCCCTGCGTGTCAAACAGGCTTTGGTTAACACTGGAGGCTGTGAGAATCTCCTCATTGGTCAACTCCATCAGCTCCTCTTCACCTTCCAGACTGGACAAGCCAATCAGGTCGCTGCTGTTAAAAAGACTGGCGCGGATCTTTTCCACTTTTGCCCGAGAACGAACCTACCAAAAGGAGAAAAGTGACGTACCTCAAAAACACAAGAAAAACCACACAGCGGGAGGGGGAGGAGCGATGGAAAACAGGACAGACTCGCGCGACACCCACCTCGATGACAGCGTAGCCCTTGATGGGCCTGGCCGCGACTGCATTGCTCTCCAGCGAGGTGACCGTGTACATGGACCCTCCGTCTGACACGGAGGCCGTCTCCGTGCCGTCCAGTGGCTCACCTAGGCTGCCAAGGCTCCCCAGGCTGCCCGTGCTGCACAGGGAGATGTCCAGGCTCTCCTGGCTGGAGACGGTGTGGGGGTCCAGGGGGCCTTGGGGAGGGAAGGGGACCGCCGAGGCGGCGGCCGGGGTGAGCGGCGGGGGCGGCGGCGCGGCCGGCGGCTCCTGGTCCACGGAGAGCTCGCTGGCCGTGCGGGACACCCCCTGGGAGGAGCTGCAGATGGACGTCTGGCTGGTGGAGGCCGAGGCGCTGACGCTCATGGCCGGCGTCGCGCTGCTGGAGCTGTCCGGGCTGGCAGGACCGCCGCTGCCGGGGAAGGAGGGGCGCTCCGGCTCAGCCTTCCCATCCTGCGGGCTGGGAACCTTGGCCTTCTTAGGGTCTTCCTCCTGGAGCGGGATGAAGACCTCGTCCTTGAAGAGTCCCCCGTGGGCGTTGCAGGCCCTGCGGATGGCGCTGCGCACTACCGCCTCCTCCAGGTGGGTGGGGATGCCCGAGAGCACCAGCAGGCGGCCGTGGGCGCTGGGGCCCACTAGGGCCTGGCAGGCGTCCGTCACGGCGTCACCGGTGACGCTGAGCCCCTGGGGGTCCTTGTTGGCCAGGTAGCGCAGGATCATGAGGAGGGTGAGGCCGCGGTGGAACCACAACATGTCCTCGGGCTTGTTCCCCGCCATGCCGAGCAGAGCGCCGTCGCTCTCCGACAGACGCGCCCCACCGCGCTTCCCGGAGGCCGCGGCGGCGGCTGCAGCCGCGGCGGCAGCTGCCGCCGCCCTCTCACGCTTCAGCTTGACCTTCTTGCGCTTGTAGAGCGCACTTGGGCTCTGGGGGGTCTGCCCTGGGGACGAGGAGGACGACGAGGAGGAGTCGCTCAGGTTGGGGGTGCTGCTGGACGACAGGGCCCCCACCGTGGAGCCCGCTACGTTGAGGGGCAGCGTCACCTCGGCCACGGCCAGGCACACCTCCATCAGGGCGTGGAAGTATGTGGAGAAGCGGCTCTGCTCAGCGCCCAGGGCCAGGGCAACGCCGCCGGAGGAAGCAGCCCCGGCGGCCGCCCAGCCCTGGGTCTCCCGGTCGTAGAGCTTGCGCAGCTCCGTCTGCAGGGCCATCAGCACGGCCAGGCAGGGGTTGAGCAGCAGGGCGATGGAGCTGGACAGACCGGCGGGGCTCTTGCGCTGCTCCAGGTGGTGGATCTTGCGGAAGAGCTCGGCAAGCAAGTGGAAGCTCAGTTCCTTGATGGAGGGTGTGATGTCAGTGGTCCACAGCAGCCCGCCTAAAGTACAAGACACGTAAAGTGATGGATCATGTTGCAAAGGTTGGCTAACGCCAGTGTATTGCACATAACATGAACAAACGCCAGTAACCACACAACAGTGAGGAACCAGGTACTCATTAGCCAGAGATGTCAGGACATCGCCAGTGCTAGTGTTTTCTAAATGACTAGTTATCTACCAACATTACACAACAGCAGAACTTACAGAAAGGAAGAGAACAGGGAATGCACGTCATCTAATGTCCTGTGTTAATATAAACTGTAGAGGTTCAGCAATATTGAAACCTAACTAAAAATGTGCAAGCAGAGGTAGACAATAGTACATAGCTTACTTGGGCCAACGTATATACACCGGGTAAAATATTACTCCAATACAAGTAAAAGATGTTCAGTAACCTCAGGTTACCTGGACTACTTGCTTGTACTGTAGTAAAGTACATTTTCCTTTTATTTGTAAATGTTTGTATTTGTCAACTTATTGTTGTTTTGTTGCCACGTACATTTACATAACCTAACAAACTCTGAAGCAAAGTGAAGGCACTGACCCAAAAAGTTGGCATTGTATGGAAAATGCTAATAAAAACAAAATCGTGTACAATATTGGAAACACTAGGGTGAATAGGGTGCTTTCACACCTATCTTGTTCGGTCCGGACTTTCTGACTTTTCAGTTTGGTCCAGACTAAAATAGCAAGTGTGAAAGCTGCCTGGTCCACGGTCCGGACCAAAGGACCAGAATTTGGTCCGACCAAAAGAGGTGATCTCGGTCCGGATCAAACTGAAACATGGTTCGGTTCGTTTGTTATACAAGTCAAACAAGACTCGAGTAGGCTACTGCACATGACGGTGTCTGCTTTTAGGCTGTAATAATATTATAGTGGCAATGAAATTAATCCTTTGTTCATTAATTCCATTCATGAAAAGTAGGGCTGTCCCAAACACCATGTTACAGGTTTAGAATACTTGATGGTATTTCTGAACGTTCTGAACCATTATGCCTTTCACTAGGGCCAGCCCTAGTGAAAGGGACAAAACTGGACAAAACGTTCAATGTAGGGTAAAGCCACATATTTGCCTGGGTGTTTTATAAATAGCCGTAAGTCAATTCAGTGCCAGTGAATTACGCTTTCACTGCCGTTAGCATTCGTGTGTTGTAAACATTTCACCATCCTGAATGCAGGGATAGACTAATAAATCGAAGGCTACATACAACTAATTTACAATCTGATGACTGCAATACACAAGAAATGTTGGGACAAATCTACTTTACAAACAGGTGTCTTCAGTGCCCATCAATGTTATAATACATTCAATGGAACTCAAATGAAATCAGATTTTAAATGAGTGCACATTTTCACAAAACAATGAAATTCACAAATGTGAATTTAATAACACATTATAGCATTTACAATATAGTAAATGGTTACAAATCACAAATTTTGGTTTGTATTTGCATTTTCATTATTGTCCCAAACTTTTATAAATTGGTTGTAATATATTTTTACAAATATTTTTATGTTAACATTAAATTGTACATGCTGTCTCAGGTTGGTAAGATATTTCATGTAGGCAGTGATGTTTATGCAGTTAATGAAGCAAATATTTACATTGATAGTAATTATTAATTTACCATGGGTGCTGTTGTCAGAAATCTGTAGCAATAATTCCCACGACTTGAACTTCATTGACATTGTAGGAGTACTTTATTTAGATTGCATATGCGAGTAATGTGAAACAGTTTCATCATAGTGGAAATTACTGTATAAATAATAACTTCCTCTGTTCTTCCAGACAATCATTTCCACATTCAATGCAATGAGGAGAGGTTATCTGTGAAAATCTGTAAAATGCTAACTAAGAAGTGCGATCTTCAGAGAAGACGATAAAGACTCATCATATGTACCAGTACATTAGCACTGCAGCATTTTGGACCTTTCCGACTCAGGCTTAAATTCCCACTCCCCTTGCTTTCTGTTGCAAATGTCTCACAAGCTTTTGTATCTTACAGTCAAAACAGCAGTTTTGACAGACTGGACAATGATTCTCTCCCCCGTATTCCTAATAATATATTGCAGTTGCCAAATGCATATGCCTTGTCATACAGAGAGCTGTCAACTGTTTAAGTCAAGGATATTCATAACATGAAATCCATCATTAGGGCGGCAACTTCTGCTTTCTGAAAGCACCTGAGAGCAGCTGTTTTTTACATTTAGACCTAGGTTATACAAATAGAATTTGTTAGCGGCTGTTAATTAATGGTCTGTACGCTACTTAACTATAACGCACCAACGGTGTAGCCCCTTTCACATTATGTGAATCTCATTAATTAAAATTAGCGCTATTACAGAAAACATACAGTTAAAAACAAACAGCATGTACTAGACAAATGGGTATTTCACCCTATGTAGCTTAACCCATTACTTTACTGCTATGTAAGGCTAGTGTGTTCTTTACCCAATACATAATTGAGATTAATATGAGATAAGGGGCACATTTCATCAAGTAGCCTACAGACAATCTCTAACAACTAGCTTTGCTTGAGGACAATATAGACAGTGGTGCACTGCTAAGGAATATTAATAATAATACATTTAATTTCATGACACCTTTCAAAACACTCAAGGACATCTTCCATTGTACATAGACATTTTGGCTCAAGACCCCTATTATGAACACACACACTCCTGCTCCTCCACGTACCTAGCAGCTCCACCACCTGCAGGAGCACCGAGGAGGGCACCGTGTCCAGCTCGTCCTCCGACCGCGCGCCGCTCTCGCCCAGCTTCCACGTCAGCAGCTGCTCGGCAAACGCCATGGCCAAGGGGAACTCAAGTGGTAGAGAGTGTAGTACCAGCACAGCACCAGGAGGGGGCGAAACACCTGAAAAAAAAAAAAGGCTATGACGTCTTGCTGCATTTACTAGAAGTGCACAGATCTCTCTCTGAAGATTACTCAAGGAATGCCTCACCCAGCCTGATGTGCACTTTGTCAGTGGGTATGATGACAGCGGGGTACTGGTTGGTGGTGGGGGGTGGCGTGAGGCCGGTGTTGGTGGGTGAGGCGTCCAGCGGATAGCACATGGCCTCCATCAGATTCAACTGGCCGTTCCTGCGCACCTTGTGACCCAGGCCGTACACCATGACCCGGGCCCAGGGAGCTTTGTACAGGCTGGAGCTGATGAATGACAGGGCGGGACACAACATAAGACCAGGCACTCATTTTGGTCTGTAAGGAAGACGTGTGGGTGCAACAATCGTTGTTGCTTCAGGGAGGCTGCCGGAAAAAAACGTACTCCTTGCGGCAGCCTAATTGGCTCTCCTTGCACGATGCGATCACAAACGCGGCCCCTGGGAAGCTGACGTCCATGCTGACCTTGGACTCCGACACGGGGAACTCCTCGGACGTGAACTGCTCCGGCGCATTCTGCCAGAGAGACCGGCGTCAAGGCATTGCGCACACACATGCACGCACACACACACACATACATACACACACACACACACACACTTTGGAGGAGGATTGATTGAAGAAGTGCCAACCTGTAGAAAACAGCAGATCTGCTTGGTGAGCTCCAGCAGGCTCTCCTCCCCCTGGTGGAGAGCGCGAGTAATGGCCACAGTCAGCCACTCCCTGATTGGCTGAGCGTTGCCCTGGTAGAACAGGTCTGTAGGGGAGCAGCTCTGGCCCTGCAGGTTGTGGAGCACCGACTGGGCCAGCAGGATGGAGCTCGAGCTTATGGTGCCATCTGCAGGAAGAGCGACGCAACAGCGGGTCAGAAAGAAAGAAAAAAACACGACAGAAACGTATTCACACGTGTAGTCGTTTACACCCACCGGGCAGGGGCGGAGCCAGCAGCTGATTGGACAGAAGCTGCAGGTGTTCCAAGGTGATGTCGCGGATAGCCGGAATGTGGAAGAGGCGAGTGAAGGTGTGGGGGTTCTTGGGGGCAAAGATATTGAGCAGGGCCATGCGACAGTACAGCCGGGCCAGAGCACTCTCACAGCGAAGCAGCTCCCTATGCCAAACAACACATGTATGTTGTAAACACAGGCTGGGGCCCTCTAGTGTGTGTGTGCGTGCGTGCGTGCGTGTGTGCGTGTGTTACCGGTGGATCTGGATGTTACTGCTGTCTAGGGAGACCAAGCCGTTGGCCGCAGTGCGGCGAGACCCTGCAGGCGGTCTTTCCAGCACCTCTATAGGGTACCAGTACCTGACCAGAACCCCCTCACTGCGCAGGTAGGTCTCCACTTGTACCAGCTCGTTGGCCTGAGCCATTAACAAACAGAGGACGACAGGTTCAGAGCTGACCAAGAAAGGTGAAATAATAGTTCCTGTTCAGCATGGCACTCACAGAGTCCACATCCAAGACTACCCCGTGCAGACCGAAGGTCTTCAGCATGCCCCGAATGGCGAACTTGGGCAGGGCTGTGCTCCCCGTAGTGCTGTTGGTGTTATTGCTGTCTGGACAACGGATGACCACCGTTAACCCTGGAGGCCCAAAAGAGTCACGTCCATTAGCAGATTCTATACAAAGCATACACTTGAACACAACACATTTGTCACAAGCGGCACCTTAAGTGAGGGAAAGCTTAATCCTTGCTGATATATTGAATATTCACAGTACGAAGGTTAATTGTACCTTTCCGAACTTTGTCAATTGTGAACTTGTTGGCCTCGTCCTTGATGTCTTCGATGGTAGGAAGGTAAAGGTCACGAGGAATGCCCCCGTTCTCTTCATACAGAAACTCCACTGTTTGTCGTGCAATGTCCACCATACCTTTTGTCATTCACACACGGACACACACACACACACACACACACGCACGTATTCGTTTAAAAAGCAAGGAAGCAGGACTAAGATAACATTTATATTAACATACCATTAGGTGTGCCTTACAAATATTAAAATTAATCAAGCCTGACACTGGGTATTATTTTTCCTCATTCCTGTCAGTTCCATCCCCCCTACACACTTTGCTCTGACATGAATGAGGACCATTCATTTCTGATTACGTCTGCAATGTTGGCCCCAGTTACAGCTGCACACCAGAATGATTAGCTATTAAAAAAGAGTGGCAGCGGCATAAAGCCTAATTTTAAAATAAATGGAGTTAAATCTGTGGAGCCTGTAAAAAACACCCAAGTGACACTGTGTTACATTTCACCAAGCTATTACCTCCATAAAGATAGCTCTGAATTACCCATGGTACTTCCTTACATGTTGTAATGTGTTTGTAAAATGTACCTGGGTTAAATCAATTCAACTGTGTCAGATATCACATTATGTAAACGCATGAAGGAGACACTCACCCAGCTGCAGCGCTCCTTTGATCTGGTCCAGGCCAGACTTCCTCTCAGCCTCATTCCGGAAGCGTCTGCGGATGGTGGGGAACACTTTGGTCTCCCAGGCCTTCACCAGCAAAGCATAGTGGTCCTCCTGGGGTCACACAAGCAAAAGGACAAGCAAGGACTATCATTTGTAGTGTGCTAATCAGGCCACAAGGGGCAGGATTGTGCTTTATGGCCCACTGGGTTCTAATTTACTCTGACCCTATTTTAATGATCTAAGTGCACAATCTAAAAGCGCAAGGTGCACTCTGCATTTAGGGTGTGTCCAATTCCACGGTTGCTATTTTAATGGCAGATAAATGGTCAGTGCACCGGGCGCATGGTTCAAAAGGGTTGTACATAGGCTCTTCATTATCCATGGGTATGTTTTGGCCGTACCATACCAACCCGAGTGTCATCTCCCAATCCCTTTAAAAATCCAGCCGCGCTTGCATTACAGGTAGACTGCTATTATACCGGCGGGTTTGTGAAAGCGTTGGGGCAGACCATCTAGACAATAGCAAGATCTCTATACTATTTTTTTGTATGTAAGACACTAATAATATTTCACATTGAACTCTTAATTGTTAATCCTTTGCCTACAAGTACAGTGTACGTGCATTGTGCCATAGGCGATACCTACAGTACATTGATAATGCATCAAGCATTGATTTTAGACCGGGTTTTTATTGGTCAATCGCGCAATCACTTTCCGCTGCCTCAAGATGCCGCAATGCACCAGCAATGCGCCAGACCACACCTCCTGTTTAGACCATGGTCGCTCAAATGGGCGCAATTGCATTTGCTATTTAAACAACGTGGGCCCTGACAACTGCTTCGCTCTGAAACTAGCAAAGTGCATCGGTTGTAAGACGGGGCCCTCAATGTAGGTGCTGCTGTTGCTGAAAGCAGCTTATCTCATTCACAGAGATATCATGATTATACGATCAATAATATTAGTCCTATACAGCAGTGGTTCCAAACCTTATTTGTCTTATGTACCCCTTGAGCTGTTTTGCCAAGCCAATAGTACCCCCAATAAATAGTAAGACACAGCGTAAGATGCCTCCAGTGCTTTGCTTGACCGTTGTCGCTTTCTATTAAAATAGTCCTCAGATTTACAAAGACTTCCCAAGTGTCTGGAGCTCTGGTGCCGCTGTAGATGGGCTGGCTTCATTGAAATGTTGGCCAGGACCTGACTGCAAAGATAACATTGTGGCTGCGGTGGATCATCGGATGTGAAAGTAAACCCATACAAAATATATTTTTCGGCATATTTTATCATCTTTCCACTGGGCTCCCCTAAACCTGAATCAGGAGCGACGGCAACTGGACGGCAACTGGACTGAGCCATTTATCCATGTCGATTGTTAGCTAGTTTTAAATGTGCGCATTTTTGACGCGCATGTGAACGGGACCACCTCAGTGTAAAAATTGACACCTGCCGGGTGGGAACTATAGTTGCGGTGTGCACGTACCATTTAGCAATCACATTTTTTGTTCAAAAATTTTGGAAGTTTTTCCACGTACCCCTTACAAGCTGCTCACTTACCCCCGGTTGGGAATCACTGCTATACATTATACACTACATATGACTCATCAGTCTAACATATTTAGAGGGGAATGGCTTGCTTACTCTAGGGACGTCATCATCATCCTCATCATCACTCTCGTCGTCTGCTATAGGCGGGGGGTGAGCGTCAGGCCCTGAGGTGACCAGGTTCTCGTAGCTCAGCTCCATCTTGTAGTGGCACGACAGGTCACTGTTGTACTCTGCGCCCGCAAGACGGCACAACATCAGTCACTGGCTGGGCTACACACACACACCTGCACACGAACACACACATGCACACGCACGCACACACGCACACACGCGCGCACAGAGGGAAACTACACCTACAGTAGCAGATACTATGAATAAATAGCTCAATATTTAAATACATGTGAATTACGTCTTTGGGTTACATGAATACCATGTACAGTGCAGCATATGACTGAATGTAATCCATGTTTGCAATTCACACAAAAGCATGCGTCTGCCTTTATAAAGAGGAGGAATTAAGGGGTGACAGACGCATACGTTGCTGTGTGACGGCCACAGCTGCGATCCGACAGGGGGGTCCGTGGGACCCGGAGTCCGACGCGACGCTCGCCCCGGCGTCGTTGTCGCTGTCCGACGCCATGGCGAACGGGAGCGCTTCAAAGTTGGCACTGATCTCCTCCGCCAGGTCCACACACAGGTCGGCGGCATTGCGGTGCGCCTGGCCTTCGGCGTACGCAAACGCACGGCAACCGAAGTTGGCACGGATCTTAGTGTTCTGGAAAGACATGGAAAATGGAAAACACACAATGTTCTCTGGGCCTTACAAATATAGTCGTATGGAGCAATGGTAAGGCGGCAGGATAGTCTAGTGGTCTGGGTGTTTGACTGTCAGTCAGAAGGTCAATATAATATAAAAATATAAAAAATATTGATAAAGTTACACACATTTTAAATATCAATAATCAATATTTTTATATTTGTATAGTTTTCATCATCATTATAAATACAAACTTTGACCTGTTGACTATGGGTGCACAATGCTTTAGAAGCCATGTTAGCCAAAAGACGCCCACTGCTCTAGAAGTCACGTTAGCCAACAGACGCCCACTGCTATAGAAGCCATGTTAGCCAACAGACACCTACTGCTCTAGAAGCCATGTTAGCCAACAGACGCCCACTGCTCTAGAAGTCACGTTAGCCAACAGACACCCACTGCTTTAGAAGCCATGTTAGCCAACAGACACCCACTGCTCTAGAAGCCATGTTAGCCAACAGACGCCCACTGCTATAGAAGCCATGTTAACCAACAGACACCCACTGCTATAGAAGCCACGTTAGCCAACAGACGCATACTGCTTTAGACGCCACTTTAGCCAACAGAACCGCACCTTCTTCTGTATGTGGACCAGGGGCCACATTCCTCCAGCAACATCGTCCAGGACGGGGCTGAGGCGCTGCCCGCAGTAGGTGAAGTAGACCCTGCCTTTAGAAGCTTGCCCGTGGGGTGGAGGGGTGCCTTCTGAGCGCTCCCAGCCTATGCCAGCTACATCGCCTACATACAGGGAAACAGTAAGCCACCGTAAGCTTCCCAGTGATTACATACATGTTAACACGTTCCCACTGCATTGAGAGTAAAGTTCATGTTAGCAAAGATATGGCAAAGCAGCCAGCTTTTTCTGAGATCATACGGTTCAGTACAAATCCATAGGGTGCTTTAGTTTTATAAATATCTCACGCTATGAATGTCAAATAAACAGTGGAAAGAGAGAGGAAAGGCCTGTTGTCTGCTCTCTCACCGGGAAGCAGGGCCACGTCCAACCTGACACTCTTCCACTGCAGCAGACTGGAGCCATTATAGTGCACTGCCCTGCCATTACTGACACACACACACAGACAGACAGACACAACACAAAGGGGGACAGCCGTCAGCGCTCACGTCAGGGTCAAAGCAGCAGGAAAGGAGACAGGAACGAGAATGTGCCCGTTACTTGTGAAAGAGACAGGTGCCGACAGGGTTGGTCCACGCGCCGTCTCGCTTCTCTGCTTCGGTGGCAAAGCCAAAGGACACGATGGGTCCGCTGTCCTCCTCAGAGTCTCCATAGGAGACAATCTCAATCTCCCAGTAAAAGGAAGGGGCCTGAAGTGGGAGAGAGACAATGTCGGTATTAAAAGGCGGTCTTTATCCAGAACGTTTGCTAACTCAATTGAAAAACAACGCCTAGGGCATTGTTCCTGTAAGCAGTGTTCGCCACTTTGCGTTGCTATTTACGGAGCCAGGGCTGTGTAGAAGTTTCTGATTATTATTTCAGCACACACTATGGTAAACTTGCAGAGCACATGGAGATATTTGCTGACTTGACAAAAAGTGTATTAGCTTACAATCGCTAACTATACCTTTAAGCCCACGTAATGCTTCAGACGAGCATGAATATTGTGTGCCATGAGGCAAAACAGCAGGTGTGTGATAAGTACAGAGAAACCCCAATCAAACCTTCGCCTGATAAACCCTTGCCAACACCATATGTGGCATCCTCTGTTTGGCCCAGATGTTTCCATGTGTTATTATGCAGAATCATACACATCAAGCATCAGCATCAAGTGTAACACATGGCAAACTAAAATAGATTTAGGAGAACTATGTTAATGTTAACGCCATGTTAAAGAAAATGTTTTGCATGGAAAACAAGTAAATAACGCTCTGTTTCCTCACTGAATCCATCATCTGTAATACATGTACATACTGGCTGACATATAGGCAGTATTGGTTCACAGTGAAATGGAAGGCCAGGGGCGGTTCCTACCTGAAGGGGCACAGCGGAGGTGGCGTAGATAAAGGTGCCGCGGGGCAGCCCCCCGCCCGCGCTTGGGTCGGCCAGGAAGGTGACGGAGGTGAGGCGTGAGGAGAACATGCAGGCCCGCACGGGAGGGAACATTCTGGAGGGACACCAGGTGATCTCCTTCGGCTGCTGGAGGGCACACAGCACAGCAATGAGGAGCAATGCATCTCTACAGACGCTGGATCAATGGGCTTGTGTGCGTCTGCTGGTAGAGTCATGGCAAGTGGATCAAATGTCAACCGCCCCCCACCTGTCGCCTGTCTGTCTGGAGCGGTGGGGGTGGGGGGCGAGCACAGTCCCGGTACAGCATCCTCACTCTTTCACACTGGGCCTCCACCATGCCCAGACGCTCTCCTGGAAGGACAAGGCAATCAACCAATGCTTCATTACAGACTCAAGATACAAAGACACAGCACAATGATACATAATGATACATAACGTTTTAACACCATGTAATCAGCGTTCCGATATGGAGACAGCTGTACCAATGTTTCCACACCTACTGTAGGATTGGTAACATACGGAGTTAAACCATATGTTAGATAAGCCCGTGATTATTTCATCTTCGAAACAGTAAAAACTGTTAAAACGGTAATAAAAGTTGTCTCGCGCGCGCACGTGCACAGTCAACAGCAAGTCATTGGCGCTGTACTAACTACATATACATGAGGAGACCTCCTGGAAGGCCAGAGCAGTCAAATCATTGGTTGGGCACGCTGCTACCAGACAAAATGGCGGTAACGAAGGCTCCTGGGAGCCCTGTGCATGCCAACAGTGCTCACCAGGGCTGCACTCCTGTGCCACCAGGTTGAGCACCTCCACAGCGGCGGGACATTGCTGGATAAACTCCTCACAGAAGGAGCTGTCCTCCAGTAGCTGGGCCATCACCAGGCATGCCCTGCCGCACACACACACACACACATCACAGGAAGTAGTAATCATACAAATAAAAAAAGCACGGCATTACATGTGGAGCGTTACCGTTTCGTTCATTACCTAGTTCGGATTTCTGCAAGCAGGCGTACGGCGGCCATGACAGGGCTGGAGCCGTCTCCTGTTGCCGGGAGAGAGGTGTGGATGGAGAGACTTCCCTCCTGTGGCAGGAGCATAGACTGCACTGCTTGCACCACTTTCTCTGTGATAGACAGCTTGTAGAGAGGGAGGGCCTGTGTGTGTGTGTGTGTGTGTGTGTGTGCGCGCACGTTTGTAGGTGTGTGTGTGTGCATATTTAGAGGGTTAGGGAGTGAGCAGAAAGCACAAGGCAAGTAAGACACACCACACACGGCTGTTTAATGAGACCAACGCGTTGCGCTGACATCCCTGACCTCCCTGACCTCCCTGACCTCAGATCTGGGTGTGCAGAGGCGAGATATGGGCACCGTCAAGACGTCTGAGGCTTGGCACGCTCTCCTGTATTCGCAGGAGGGGAACTTGACAGTGGCGATGCCCTCCTGCTCGTTAATGGACATGACTACGCCCACGCTGCCCAACACGCCTTTACCCACCACCTGCAGAGCAGACGCATCAAGTGGCTTCACTTTACATTCTCCCCGGAGCACATCGATGCATTTAAGTCAGCATGAAGGTGTGCTGTGTGTCGTGGGCATGCGTGTCTTGACCCCCACCTGGACCTCAGAGCCGATCTTAATAGTTTCTTTGAAGCCGCCTAGGGCGCAGAGCGCAGCCACCGCCTGCCTGCCTATTGCCTGCAACTTGGCCAGCTTCCTGCCACTGCTGCTGCCAGTCTCCAGAATGCTCTCTGCGTATTTCCCCAGCTGAGGGATGAACATCAGCGCCCGGGAGAGGACCTTAAACACACAGAGAGCACAGGTGAATTAGACATTGACACACATGAACAATGAGATATTGGTGGCACAAATTGATGGCCCGTTACCTTCTCTGCAGTGCTGGTCCAGATCTGAGCAGTGTTGGACTCTGGGGCGGTGAGCAGGCTGTGCAGCAGGGCAATAACCTCTGCGGCCATGCTATTAGCAACATGGCCGCTGATGAACGGCCTGACGGGGTCTGACCTGGATAGGGACAGAGTGTTGGTGGATATCAGCTCTGCTCAGAACCACAGGTGTGTCCAACAGGCTGACTGTGTTGGAAGTCCTCCTAAAGCTAACATAGACATCAGCATTTAGCTTAATGCGTTGCTTCAGGTTACCTAGCCAGCTCAGAGTTCTTGTCCCTGCATACAGCGGTCTGAGCGGTCTTCTTCTTGTCGCCGGTGGTGATGCCACCTGCAGCCTCCTGGGCCATGGCCTCTACCGGGGGACCCACGCTCACTATCAGCCCAGACTGGGCCCACTTGTTGGCCTTCCTCAGGGAAGCAGAAGCCTCCTCTGTGATCACCTCACAGCTCCCGCTCTGGCCAGGAACGACACAACCAGGGCAGGGTTAAGGGCTTTTCACACGAGAAGCGGCATCCAGCTCTCCATCCCGCACCCGCCCACCCACCTCTCATGTGGAAGGTATGCGTCTCGTTTTGAGGTAACCATGAGAACAGAACAGTAAACAAACCAAGTAGATATATAGATGTATTAACAGTCTCTAAATAAACCTAGCCTATTTTATGAATTAAGACAAAATATGTGGTAAATATTGTGTAGCCTAATTAGTGCATTTTCACAGTTTAAAAAATATTAAATATTATAATATAATAATATTACAATTATTTCACACATTTTCTTTCTGGTGTACGGTAAAATCTTGTGAAACGCGAGTAAAAAAATGGCCAGCTAGCACGCCCTCTTCTCATTGAAAATGTATTGAACACTAGCAGGTCCCGCTACCTGTGTTAAAAGTCCTTTTTTAGGCCTACAACAACACAGGTTCCATCCAAACCTGTACAATCTGTACCTAACCACTTTTCAGCGTGTGGATCATAAGATGATTATTTCATATATAGAAGATATTTAAATAATCATTTATTTTTTGTTTATGTTCAATCAATTGTTTTGATTTGCTTATCAATAAATTGATAATATCAGGGTTCCCACTCCATGTCAAATTCCCTGACTTATCCCTGACTAAAAATGACCTATGCACGGAAGAACGATGTCTGTAAAGCCAGCATGGCAACGACCAACAAACTGAAAACGAATGTGATATTTTGGTACTACTCGTGTAAAGATTTTGAGATTTGAGACATCTCAAAATGTAATACCATGTCTAGTAACATCTTGATGACTGACAACTGTAATGTAATCATGCTGCAAATAAAATTCTGATTCATGATTCAAAAAACAAAAAAAACAAAATATTAAATTCCCTGATTATCCATGTCTGAAATAAACTTTTTTGCAAATTCCATGATATTCCAGAAATGACCAGTGGGAACCTTGCTCATGGAATATGTATTTATCATTAACCTTGGTCATATCTCGGTCCATTTTGACCACCTTCTCCATGTTGGCTCCTGTGCCCAGACGAAAGGGACGTCCCTCCGAGCTGCTGCACGAGATAGAGAGAGATAGAGAGAGAGATAGAGAGAACAAAGGTGGTTGTGTATAGCCAGGCCTACCACTGTGTGTGCTACATACTGTATGCTGCAGACGGCCCTACCTCAGCAGCGGCTGCAGGACCTCGTGAGACGACTGGTCCTCCCTCTTGTAGATGAAGATGGAGAGCTTGCCGTCCACAGCCTCCCCCTCCTCCCCCGCCTCCTTATCGGACTTGAGCATACCCTTGGAGCTGGCCCGGGACAGGCTGGTGTCTGGCTCAGAGGAGCTGGGTGACAGCAGCGTCTGGCAGCCTGGAGGAGAAGACTGTGATGACACACTCCCACAGCAGAAACCCTCTATGTAAATGTACACACCTTATGAATATTTCATATTAAATCAGATTGAAGAAATATTAAATAAAAAGGTTTCTGAAACCCATGGAGTGGCCATGTCTATGTAAATAAGAGAAAAGAGTGATTGTTGCTCTGGAGCTGAGAGTTGTCTTAAGTACAATTCAGAACCAGAGATGTCCACTTCAAAAACCTCACTTAGCAACAAGCGCTCCAACAGTGCCCTTCTCATCTCTCCAGCATGCATGGAGTACTACAGACCAGACCTGAACCTACCAGGCACCACGTAGTCCGCTAGCTTGGCCAGCAGCAGGGCGGCGATGCGGGACGCGGGGTCATTGGCGTCCTGCTGCTCTAGCGTGTCCAGCGTGTTGATGGAGTAGCTCCAGGAGGGCAGGGCCACGTTGCCGCAGTCCTCCACGCTCATGAGAGGCAGGGCCGCCCGGCACAGCTGGAGGATGATTAGCACCAGCTTAGGAGACGGCCGCTGGTCCAGCAGCAGGGACAGCAGCTTAGACACGCAGGCCGGCTGGCTCAGGATGGCCTTCCCTATGTGGCTCCTGGGGAACGCAACAAGGCAATGATGTCACCGCTTCACAGCTAGCGTGATGCTAACTAGAAACCAGCCGTATAGACATCAATAGACACCATGGGCAGGTTTGTTTTTTTACCTTGATAAGTCATTGAGCAGGCTGAGGACATCCTGTAGGGCATCGTTCCCCGCTGCCTGGTTCCCACAGCACTCGGTGGCGCGGGCCAGGTGGTTGGTTAGCAGGCTGGACACCTGCCGTGCCAGGCCAGAGTGCACGGCTTCCGTAGAGCCGCCTTCAAAGAGCGAGAGGAAGGTTTACGCCGTACATGTACACATTAGATGTGAATGAAGAGTGCTGGAAAGTACACAAGTTGTGCCCTTCCTTTTCCCGTTACATTGTGGGAATTGTTGAGGCACAATCGGGTGCATATATTCAAATATAGTTACGCATAATAATCAGTTAATAAAGGTATGGTTAGTCATTCTCGCTAACTTGCACACGTCGAAATGCATTGTCATGCAAAGCGTAGTGCTACGGCTTCGTTGATACGAGCGGTATTCGCCACTTTGTTTATGTTCCAATTTACGGAGCCAAGGCTGTGTAGAAGTATCTGGTTATTTTTCCAACACCCACAGAGAATGGTAAGCTAGCGAAATGCCAGGAGACATTTGTTGAATTTGACATAAAGTGTATTAGCTTACATTTAGCTTGCAATAGCCGACTATACCTTTAACTGCACTAATTAGCAAATAAGGAACGATTCTGGATAAAGATCACGTGTTTCCCAGTTAAACCTAACCATAACCTTGCCTTTAAGAGGTTGGCTTGCACTCAGAGTGAATGCGCCAAGCAATATTCAATATTCTTCTCATTGAATCCCATCCGTTTATGAGCAGATACAGTGAGTCACCGGCGCCAGAGCCTGCCGTACCGTCCACTTTCTCCCACTCAATGCAGCGATTAGCCAGCACCTGGAAGGCTGCCCAGGCCATGGTGGCCACCCTCTGCTTCTTGGTCTGCTTCTCGTTGGAGCTGCACTCCCTCTGGCCACTGAGGCTACACAGGCGGTCCATGAGCTGGACCAGGCCGCTGCGTACAAGACACTGCTCCTCGCTCCTGTAGGGCAACACACACACACGCACACAGTTGAGAGGAAGAGCGAACGCAACAAACCTGAGCCTGTCATGGCCTATAATGGCATACACAGAGCATTCAACCAAATGCAAGCGGCTGGTCCTGCCTGGTGTAGGGAATAGTGCACAGCATGCCAATGCTGTTGGCACAAGCGATGGGGTAGCGAGCACAGAGTGACACCACGGACGTCATGGTCTCTCCGAAGGCCTCCTGCACCTGCTCCACCATCCCACCACAGGTCAGCTCCTCAATCCTGGACAGATATTAGGACGTCTTTGATGAAAGTAAACATGTACGCATCGTGAATAGCGGCTTAGTTGATGTATTTATCGTTGTTTTTGCAGATGTTGGTGTAGAAGAGGTTTTCTATCTTTATAGCTTATACGCAGCTGCTGAATCTTTAGTTCAATTGTGTAAACACACTGATGAGCCAAACCATGATAGTCCTGGGTGGTCCTAATGGGTTAGCATCAGCCTGGTCTGTGGACATCCAGAGCCTTACACAGCACAGTGTTGTTGTTTCTCCCACATCCGACATGTTGACTGTAAGACCCGACTGTTCCCTTACTGCCTAACGTGTCCCAGGCCTTGACATGCACCGCTGTTACAACACAACCTCATCTGTTGGCCTCATCTGTGAGAAGTTACAACTGGAAATGGCTTGGCTCACCGGTGTGTACAGCTGAAGAACTGTACAAACACACATGGCGCACTGACCTTGGGCCGCCCTGCAGCACCATGGTGACGGGCCCCACCAGGTGTGTGACTCCGCCCACTCTGACGGCGGCGGTGAGAAGCTCTCTCATGTGAACCAGCGCCTGTTTCCTGGTGCTGCCGCGCTTCCAGCGCGTCTGCGCCGCCAACAGGAAGCTGCTGCTGGACACCTGGGGGGAGGGAGCGGAGACCTCAGAGGTCACTGTGTGTGGTGAAGACATACAGCCACGTACGGGGGGCCGCCGGAGGAAGCTCTCGCTCACAGCCTGGTCGGGAGTGGTCCCGATGAACGCGAAGAGCTGTCCAAGCAGAACGCTGTACGTGGGCTTGTCCCGGCTGTCCTCGGCGGCCAGCGACTGCAGCAGGGTGAAGGAGCTGCTGCGGTGGCTGGTCGGGTGGTGGTGGCGCCTCCTGGTGGCAGAGAAAAGAACGACAAAGCAAACAAACCACGAGAGTTGAGTCACCTGGCATTCTCGTGACATGGAAGAAAGACCACGAGTAGTAGCGGACGACACATACCGCTGTGGAGCGTGTGTGAACTCCAGATCCTGGTTGGCAATCATCTCCAAGTCGGAGGGAGCAGACATACTCCGTAGAAAGACCGGCTGCTTCACCGTGGGGACCACCGTCTTGGCTACAACGACAAGGCACTACGGAGCTCACGGACATGGTTCAAGTGACTAGATACCAATGTGTTCCAGCCAGTGAAGACACAGTAATATTGACACATTAAAAAGGAGCATGAACCAGGAGAGACATACCGTATGGTGTACCAGGTCCTGGGGTGCCAGCGGGGGTGGAGGTCAGACTCCTGCAGTGGGGGGCGATGGTGACGTGCAGCAGGAGCTCCGTGCGGTTCATCAGGCTCTTCACCAGGGCTTTGGTTTTGGACAGTGGGGTGCCAGTCTTCACGTGCATGGAGTTCAACTCCTGGAAGAACTTCTCCCTGAAGACATGCAAGAGCTTACAGTCCAGCTGCAGAAGCTATGAACCATGACCCACCAATAAGAACCAGCTATGACTTAGAAGAACCAGCAATGAAGCATTTTCATAATATCAGGTAGCAGCATATGTACAAATACAAAATTATCACAATTAAAAGATGCACATTTTATTCAACTAGATTAAAAAAAATATACAAGTAAGAATCTCACAATCCCTTAAAAGGATCCTGTCTAACATTTTTGTGAGCTACTGGTTCGTGGACATACCAATTCCGTGGCATCTCAGTGGAAGTATTCCGAGAGTGGAGGCAATTATTTTTATTACCTCAGAGCAAGAACAACATTCTCCAAATCGCCGAAATCAAGTGGGACCTCCTTCAAAGAGCAAAGCAACTCCAGCTCCTTAATTTTGTTCTGGTAAAATCAAAACAACACTGTGTGAGTCTCAAAGTGAACAATTAAACCGCATCCTGAGAGATATTTGTAAAGGTGTGTGTGTGTGTAGACATGTTTTATTGGACCTCAAAGAAATGGTAGTCATGAAAGAAAGGTGCGTTGTTTTCCAGCTTCCCCTGCTGGGCCTCCTCTACCTCATTCTGCCACTTCTGCTCCAGTTCTGCTACACTCTAGTGCAGCACAGAGAAACAAGAACCCATTGAAAACAGTTTAATTCCACTCCATTAAAACACTTTTTTATTGTACACATACTGTAATGGTTTTTCTTTTCTAAGTGATTCTGAAATCAAAATGAATTGTTAAGTGTGAACAAGTACGCTAATTAATCTACTAGGACCTAATGGGTGCAATTCTTCCTTCATTGATATACAAATCAAGGACATTACTTGGCCCAGGCGATTGTTTCAATTTATGCTTTTCCAGTCCAATAGTTTCGGTTGAAGAAATCTGCAGAGCGAAAATGCCCCAAGCAACAGATTTGATGAGAATGTCCCTTGAATATGAGTTATGGATAGTTGTAGATAATGATTAATATTTAACCATTAACCAGTTAATTATTAAGATCTCTAATTTGCGTTTCACCACAACAAAAATGATTGGCTGGCTACACATAAGAACATCTCATAATGCAACTTATAGCTGCAGGTAGGACTTGAGATGCAGAGCTAGCTAAAATATGTATATGATAATACAATGTAGATATATCAACAAACCATTCCCCCCACCCCTCCCCAGTCAGGGGAAATAGGCCCTGATTGGTCAGGCTTTTTCAGGAAGCGGCTATCAACCCAAGCAGATTTGATTCACTGATGTTCTACATATTAAATATAAAACCCTACAGTAACTTTAATAGGTCCAGTCTATAGCCTAGCCAATATGTCATCATAATAACAGCTTTGAAATATCCCCTCCGTTAAAGCATTAGCTGTTATCTGGTGGGTTAACATGATTAACAGGATGACCTATATGTCCTACATTCTTCAGCTACTGTGTTCACCTGGGATCATCCGAAAATAGCAAGACACACATGCACACACCGTAGTCCTAATAAGTCTTGGAGCACGCAATGCCTAACTGCGTATTGTATTTGGACTGTTTATTAGTGCAACCGGTGAACACAGCTCTGGTTTACCTGAAGCTGGCGTTCCATGGCATTTATCTTCTTGAAGGTCTCTGCCATGATCTTGCAGACAAGATCGTACTCTTCGGCATGCTCCTCGCGGTACTGGTAGTTGACCAGAGATTGTAGGGCGTCCACCAAGGTTAAATGTTTGATAACACATGAGACGATGACCTCTTCCATCACGTCTGGCCTGATCACCTCTCTGTCAAGAGAGAGGATTGGTTGAGGACAAAAAGGCAACAAACCAAAAACGTATTTAGAAAAGAGAGCTTTGTCCTCTTACTTGATGCTGGGACGGAACTGTGGACGTGCCCTCCCAGACACCTCTCTGAGCCTTCCCATGATGCCCGGGGGCAAGCGGATACGAGGAAGGTCGAAGTAGGTGCAGGGCATGAGGCCTTGCGGCGGTATGAGGATGTCGGCGGGGTAGGTGAACTCTCTGTCCTCCTCAATGGTGAGGGGTATGGGCGAGGGGCTGGGCGTCAGAGCGGGGGAGATGGCACCATTCGCCTCCACCTGCCACTGACACCTGAACAAATACAAAATGGTTCCCTGCTAAAGGCGTCTCAGCACATAATGGAATGCACATTAAATCACCTGATCAACTATATACAAGCGCTGAACATTTAGAACAAAGCCAATATTCCCAGAATTCAAATCAATATATGCGCTCTAGAGGACTCCTGGGCACGTGTTCCCATTTTAGCTGCGTCACCTTTGGAGCAGCTTAGAGCAGAGTAAATCATGGCAGGCTTCTTCTTCCCTTGTCACCTCTGGCCCGTTATACAAGATGCGCAGCATAGAGCAAGCTAACACTGACAGACCCAGTGCCAGGTCTGCCAGGAAGGGCAGGCCCCCAGAGACATCTTCTGATGACTCCTGGAGGAAGAAGAACAAAGAACACAAATAGCCCATTCAGGTTTAGCCACCGCAGATGACATTAAGAAATGTGGTCATGGTCTAAAGACAGTAGCCAAACATTTGACCTGGGCTCTGACGGTGCAGGAGAATCCCCACATGGCTTTGTCGGGGGTGTTGTGTTCACGGCCACTTCTCATCTCAAAGGAAAAGGTCACAGTGTCGCCCTCGACCTATGGAAGGATGTGGAACAGGTTGAAGCAATGCAACTCTGTGTGCGTGCGTGCTTGTGTACGTGCGTGCATGTCCTTTACCTTGACGAGGTCTTTAGGCCAGCCGGTGCCCAAGACACTGCGACTGCCATACCCAAGTGTGTTTCCTCCATACTCCGTCACTTTCCTGCTATTGGTGTTAGGGCCCGCATAGAAGACCAGCTGAAATAACAGGCACCAGATTCAATGGGAAACATACATGTTACAGAACATTGCCAATAACAGGGGAAGGTAACCTGTATGTAGAGTGTATTATGAGAGGGAGCACCTTGTCGTAGTCGTACTGGGAGGAGCAGCGGGAGTCAAAGCGGAGGTACAGGCAGCGTGCTCCCGGTATGTGTACGGTCTCCTTGAACTTGTAGTTGTCTCGCACAGGGTGCACAGTCTCCACCGTCTTCCCAGCAGCCCATGGGGCGGGAATCTTCAGCCCAGTCAGGAAACCTGGCTCTTCCCGTTCGTCAAGGATTCTGAAACTGAAAAATAAATAGTAAACAAATACAAATAGTAAACGCAATTCAACAAAGCCGGGCTGCAGACATCCAGGCAACTCCTCTATAACACAGCCCTGGTCAACATACTTGTCTTCTGACGCGGACGGCTTCGTGCCCTGAGCCAAGGAGCCACGCGTAGGCGGGGGTCCCTCTGTGAACAGTGGCGCCTGGGTCTTCAGCAGCAGCGCAGTCTGAGGAGCAGAGCACCACATGCGTTCAATGATGAGCGCGGGGGGTGCACGCTAGAGTCGGGCTTCAATGCGAGCGGCCCGCTGCCACCCACCTGGCTGGTGTACAGCACCAGTTGCACCAGCTGGGGCATGAGAGCGTCGGCCAGCGTCAGGGTCTGCAGGTTGGGGTGCATCAGAGACGTGAGCAGTACGGGCAGCAGGTGCCCCAACATGGTGGCCTTGGTCACCTGCTCCAGGCCTTTCAGCCTGGGAAGGGAACATGACAAGATGCCAAGACCATGTAGAATGGAGCAGGGCATTAAACACAAAAGGGTATAGTCAGCTATTGTCAGCTAGAAGCTAATAAGTAAGCTAATACGCTTTTTGTCAAATCCACCAAATATCTCCTCGCTTTTCGTTATTTTACCGCACTGTGCGTGCTGAAAAACGAATCTGGTACTTCTACGCAGCTCTGGCTCCGTAAATAGGAGGCACCGAACACCGCTCACTACAACAAAGTTTTTTTTTTTAAGTTAGCAAGCGTCCGCTGCTTTTAATGCAAACATTAAACATGAATTGTAAAGGATGAAGCAGGTGAACACTGCAGAATGTCTGCAGGAGAACATAATATTGGAGGAAGCTTGTTCAATTGACGGTAGAAAAGGCTCCCACCTGTTCTCTCTGTCGGAGATGTCGCTGTTGATGAGAGCGGTGGTCACCTGCTGCAGGGTCTCCAGGACTTCGTCACAGCCCACCAATATCTTGGTGGCCAGAGACAGGATGCTGCTCTGCAGCTCCTGGAAACAACACACACACACACAACAGGCAGACGCACTTCTCTCTTAAATCCACTGGTGGAAAGACAGACAACCTTTATAATATACAGCACAGCATTCCTCTTTAGTGAATCTCATCAATAACCCTGATTAGCAATACTTATTAAACAAGTTTTGTGGAAGCTATTAGTAAAACTAATGTTCATGCCAAGCAAAACAAATAAACACCAATGTCCCATTGATAAAGAAAATAAACAAATGAATGAATAGGTAGACTGACATTGGTAGGGATACTTAAAAGGGGTGTTTACCTGTACCTTCATTGTTTCCCCTTGCAGGGAGCTGTCACTGTCGTCGTTGTCGTCTGGGCGGATGAGAACGGCGTTGCTGAGCAGGTGATTCTGAACGGCCATGAGGTAGCGCAGGCTTGGTGAGACCACCTAACAAGCACCAACGAGGGAACAAAGCAGCGTGCGGCGTCAGCGCGAACGGTAAGGGTGGGCGGTGTTAATCGGCACGGACGAAACGATCATGCGTACCGGCACGGTGGACAGCAGCTTCTGGAAGTCGTCCCTGGCGACGGTCTGACATTTGGTGATGAGGAGGCAGGATTCCCTGACGACCGTCTTCAGGATGCAGTGCAGCAGTTCATCACTCAGTCTGGATGAGTGTGAGACAATCAGGTTACACCACTGCCTGGAAGTGGCATGTATATTGGAGCTCATTTTCATTTAAACGTCGACTCCCGCTGCAAGCTTGCCTATAGTGGTCATCCTCTTCGCTCCCAAATCGGTTCTTCTGTAGCTGGTCAGCCAAGTTGGTCAGGATGACGTCACGCAGTTGGGACAAGCCGGTGTTTCTTTCCCCTGAAGACAATCGGGACACTTATAGGCCTAACCTCCACATAAACACTGGCACATTCCGCTGTAGATGAGCGTGTTCGCTGCTCACCTTCTGTTAGAACCAGCTTGAGCAGTTTGTTGAGTTCAGCCTCACCTTGATACAGCGTACCAAGTCCCGAGCTTTGAAGAGAGGACACGTGGAACAAGACAGACATTAACACCACTGGCGAGTCCATCTGGTCTGGTGATCCACAGGCATGCCCTAAGACATGTTGGTGCTCACCTTATAGCCAGGCACACCTCCCTCTGGATCTCCGCTCCTATCTGATCCACAGGAGCCATTAGCAGCTGCCAGAGCAGAAGACCTGAGCGACGCACGCTTTCCCTGTTCTGCTCCGACTGGGGGTTGAAAAACCTGAACACCACCTGGGAAGGCATAACACCATAGCGTGGACATACAGGGCACAAACTGTCAACAGTAATTTACAATAGGATTTACGCAGCTGCTGTATAAATCGTTGACTCGTGGATTGTTCCGTTGTCATTCAGCTAATGACGGAAATAAGTCCTTTGGCCTCGTCTACACCCTTTTCTAGACCGACTAAAGGCCTAAACATACATGCCATGCCTGTTGATGTTCACCGTTTGTAAATAAAAAGTTGGTGAACTAAATAACAACCATTTCTCTTGTCTTAGTAGTCAAAGCAGACTGGATATTATAGTAGGACAATTAGGCTATTACATGATTTTAATAAACCTCTACCGTAGCCTAGGCTACTGATAAGTGCACGTAATAACCAGAGACGTGTGCATGTCAACGGCGGGTTTCCAATAATCTATATTATCGGTTTTAATTCTGCTTCAACAATTACGCTAAGAATGGCAAAGGCAATGCATATGCTTATTCTTAAAATCTACCAGCCTCTAAGAGAAGTGCACAGACGTGAAGTGATATTTGGACGGGAGGTTTCTGACCTTCGCACAGCAACAGAAATAGGCTATTTTATGTTTTAATTCTGCAGTATTTAGCTGTTAAGCATGGCAACTACGCAATGCCTATTCTGAAAATATTCACAACTGTGGTTTGCAATCGTTGCCCTGCCCCGATCGCTCTCGATATAATCTTTATGGCCTTTCTGCAGGCCATCTGCATGAAGAAGACCCAACGCGCTGGACGTGCAAGTTACAAAACATCGGAGGTGTGTGTAATGGCTCGCGACAGGCCCCGCCCACAAATGTAACAACATTTTTGGCGACTCCGTCAAGTATAAGCTAGGCTTAACTGACAAGCCGGGGTGAAAGCTGTGGCCGTGGCTCTCGGCTGACCTGAAACACCACCAGAATGCAGCGGATGATGCAGGTGTCCCCGTTGACCATGGCCTTCTCCATGATGTCACAGATGCTGCTGAAGTGGCGAGCCTCCATGGGGTGCTGCTTGCCCAGCAGCGCTCCCAGGGGAAGGCTGCTGCTGCTGGCCGCCAACAGGTTGAGCTGGTGGATGCACATGGCTCCTACATGATGGAGCAGCTGGTTGATCACCTCACCTGTGGCCACCGTCTCCTCTGGAACAGGACAACAAGGCAGAGCAGGTAAGCAAAGTTATGGTGGCTCTCTGGGGCTTCAGTTTATACCACGAGATGACAATGCTGAGCGCACCAGCATCTCGAACCAAGACGAATGCTTTGCATGGCACGCGCATGGCTGGCCTGGCTATAAAAGCAAAGAACTCAGAGCTCAGATTACAACGCACGCATTCACAAACGCGCACAAACGCACGCACACACACACACACACACACACAAAAAGTGCAATGTCATTCTCTGCTCAGGATGCAATTCATGATGACTGTGAGATGACGTCATCTCACTAACCCACCCTGATTGGGCCGCTAGCAGGTTGGCTGTGAAAACATTACCGTGAACAGGGTTTCCAGACTATGATCTCAGAGAAAATGGTGCTGAGAACAAAAGTCGGGCGGAGCCAGGCTATTATTCCCCAGCCCTGGTCCTGGAGTACCCCTGCCTTTTTTACATGTCCCCCTATTAGCTTACAATTAGCTAGCAATAGCTGACTTTACCTTTAAGCTCGCACAAACACTGTATTCTCTGCCGTGTACCTTTGGGTTCTTTAATGACATGGCTGACACAAAGCCTATGGCACACATGATGAAATGCTTGGTTGCCGGGATTGCACCACTGGTCCATGTAATCACTGGAGCAGGTCCAGATTAAATTGTTCAGGGCATCATAGCAGGCTCCTGTAGAAGCACAGAATACAGGAGTGAGGGTCACATACAACACATTGGCCGTGTGTATTGATTATCCTACTGGAATAGCATGAGCCGAGCTTACCCAACCCTGCCACTTGGGCACCCCTGCCCAGAGAGCTGGCGGGAGCGTCGATGAGGTCTGCGCGACTGCTGAACTGTCCGTCGGCAAGGCTGAAGACCAGACTGGAAGCTAGAACTAACCAGAACCCAACATTCACAGTCAACAACAAAACTAGATGTTATGATTGCTCTCCAAATACCAGGGTGTGGCGAGACCTATACTGTACTTTAATTTTTTACGTCAGTTGAAGAAAGCAATAATCGCCTAAAAAAAAGTTTAATTATTCAACAGTAATTCAGTTGATGTGAATACAGACTAAGTAACAGACCTACAGTATTTGCAGCTACAGGCATAGTACACATGATGTTCGGACAATGGCATAATTGACTAAGTTAACTCTCTTACTTTTGAGAGAGGACAGGCTGCTGGTGCCTCCGAACAGTGAGCGTGTGGCAGAGCTGCCCGACACCCCGGGAGGTGAGGCCAGCATCACCAGGTAGGTGCCGCACACATACATGGGCGTCTTCCTCAGAGTCTTCAGAGGGAGACCACAGCTGGTGTTGACCACTAGGGACCAGAGAGATCTCATCAGAATGGATGCCATAGCTCTGAACCATCTTCTGTAAACCCCCCCCCTCCCCTCCCACATATTGTGTGTGGGGTCTCCCTACAGGCTCACCAGACTGCTCCTCCTTGACAGTGTTGGTGATGGCGGAGCCTGTGAGGGCGGCCAGCGTGGCAGAGTGCGAGGCTCGGAAACGCGACATGCGGCTCAGCAGAAGCTCGTTCAGACACTTGGAAGACTCGCCCTCCTTGCGAGCGAGGATCACCCTCTCCTGCAGCGCGTCTGCCACGCACAGCCCCATCTGCGCCTGTGTGTGGGAGCAGAGAGGCCCTCAGAGGACGGCCCCACACCACACTTGGCACAGCCGCGGTTCGAGCTGGCAGACTGGCGTACCCACCGACAAGCGGAAGACGTCCATGAAGACAGAATGGCCTTTCTGGGTCTTCTCGTTGAGGCTGGCGGGGGACCACACCCAGTACAGGTAGGTCCCGTCGGAGCACAGGTGCAGTGTGGTCACGCTGACGCCCACAGGGAAGTGGTGAGGCGGCATGGGGACGATCTGGCACACCTGCAGTGGGCCAGCCGGACAGTCAAGAGGTGTGACACCACAAGGCTTACCGCAGCAGCGGTGAATGGATGCAGGTGGCGGCGTGGGATGACAGGCTACCTGGAGAGTGAAGGGGTCGATGACCTGGCACAGCTGATGCGGCTTTCCATCGAAGGACGCGGGCCGGTGTAAGAGACGCCCACTGCTGAATACAACCCAGCCGGGCTCCAACTCCTCATTGCGACAATACACAAAACCCCTAGGAATACACAGAGACTGTATTTAGTCTAATATTTTATTGAACCTCAATTAAAAACAAGCATGGCAAGGCATGCTGGAGAAAGCTCGCTGATATTTGATCTTGATCAAAACAAATGCACCTCTCCCTTCAATGCCATAGGGTGCTCCCTCCGAAGCTCCGCCCCACACACACATACACACCGGAAACGCATTGCAAAAGCTAGGATATTATTGTTGTGTGCGGTCTGCACCATTTTGTTTATGCTCCTAATTATAAAGCCTGAGCTGTGTAACGTTTTCAGCACGCACAGAGAATGGTAAGATAACGGACCGGACAAAATGGACAAAAAGTATATTAGCTTACAATCGCTATGGGCGACGTTACATTTTATTCCATCAAAACACAAAATGGATTCTGTGATCATTCATGGTCGTAGCAGTGCAGCAATAACATAATCTGCTGGCTGAGTCACAGTTCTCTACAGCTACAAGCATCATGTTACGTTCCTTGCTACTTGAGTGTCCTCCTTGCCAAATACTCTCAGACAGGCCTGTGTTTAGCTGTGGAGACACGTTGGCAAGTGTGCTCACTAGCTATGCTGACAACAGGCACAGATAAAAGCACCCCACCTTGTGTATAGAACATCTCTCTAGCAGTACAACCAGAGCCCACAAAACCACCGTTTCCCATGAAACCTTTCATATGAAAGTTCCAATCAGAGGCACGATCATCAGAGCGGAAGGATGTGATTATTGACTTGGGGTACGGAAGGCACCAGCTCACAGTAGATGTTGTACGTCTCCCTTGGAAGGGATAAGGAGTATTTATAGTGTCTCGCTCACATAAACTGTCTGTCTGTCTGTCTGTGGCTGTCTCTCTCTCCTTCACTGAGTGCTGCATATATGGAAGGCAGAAGGCAGGGTGTCATATTACCTCAGGGTCCCGTGTAAACCAGAGCCCAGCTTGCTGAGTCCTCTCCCGAAGGAATTAGTGGTGTACAGATAGAGTCCATCTGTGGCCAGGCAGCGCCCCAGGTCTGTGTCTGCATGACACAGAGAGAGAGAGAGAGGAGAGAGAGAGAGAGAGAGAGAGAGAGAGAGAGAGAGAGAGAGAGAGAGAGAGTGCTCAAGCTGGTAATGATAAACAGATGGGACAGTTAAATATGTGTGAATGGTGGCAATAGTACAGGAACTAATAGGAGAATACATAAGAAGAAAATTTGGGAAAATGACTTGTGGGTAGTGCGTGTCCATTGTTATTGACCTGTCAATAGGAATTCGATATCCTACAGCACAAGAAAGTAAGCACAACAGTTGTAAATGGCCGAAATACATATAGTATAGCAACATGTAAAAGTACTGACTTGCTGTAGCATTAGCAGTCATAAACCTTTAGCACTCACATACTGCTCTCATACAGTATAAGCAGCGCTCTCCAGTGCTACTTAATGCATACAGTGTATGCCCTGATCATCATCTTGCAGAGCTCTACAAGGTCAGCAGATCGATTGCTGGAAAAAAGTGAGAGCTCTTCACTGCGTTGTCCCCTGAACCTCTCAGTCGCCACTCGCCAGGCTTCTCTCCGGTGGTTTCAGCAGAAACCCTTCTGTCCTCACCACGCTCCCAGCGTGCTAAACGAGCCCTGCACATAACCAATTCACCCCTCACAGCCTCATCATCGAGACTCACACTGGATGCATCCCAGACAAAGACTCCAGACAAGTCAATTATCTAAAGGTGGATAAATAATTCCGCAGCCAGTTCTATGAGGACCACAGCCCATTTCTCTGCAAGGTAAATAGAATTGTTTTACATCATTACATAAGTCGTTCCAAATTCCAAGTTGAAAATGATCTTAGGATTTGTGCAAATGTACAGAGAACTGCACCTAACAGAACCCAGAAATAGCGCCAGTCAACTGGTGGTATTTCAACATTTACTCTTAGACAACGAATGAGGCAACTGATCAAATGCTTAGGAAAGAAAACAGCAATTACCTTTGCTCTCTGCTCCGCCTGCAGTACTGTCAGGCGTGGGCAACATGTCCTCAAATCCCCAGGATACACCGTGTTTCCCCCCTAACAGGCAGGACGGAGAGCCCGGCCCTCCCTCTAGGACCAGCAGTCTGTCGTGTGGGAGAGACAGAGAGGTCACACATCCACAGACCTAGTGAGAAACCCATGTCGTCACAAAAAGGCACAGGAACACAGACTCACCGGTACAGTACATCCGCTACAGGGAGATGTCCCAAGTCAGACTGTTTCTGCAGCAAGTGAACCGTGTGGATGAAGGTCTTGAGGGATCCCCTAAATCACAGTTCAGGGTTTATTTATTAATAAAGTAAAACCACAATGTAAAATATTTGACAACTTATGTATGTATTGAGAATCTTACTTTAAAAAAAAAAACAACAACATAGAATTCAGACATTGTAAAATAAAAGGAGATTCACACCATGCCATATTTCCGGTAGCCAAGCCGGAAAGTCGTGGGCTCAAACCCTGGTGTTGACCTACCTGTAAGCAAGATGCCTAACCCCCTACCCCCCAACTGCTCCCGGTGGTTGGTCGCACCTTGCATGGCGGCAATCACCATCGGTGTGTGAATGTGAGGCAAAATAATGTAAATATAAGTCAATTTATGAGTCCTTACCCCAAGTGAAGGAGTTCAAGTACCTCGGGGTCTTGTTCGCGAGTGAGGGGACAATGGAGCGGGAG
>JAODTR010000024.1:3424258-3441974 GCA_025399935.1 Amblyopsis rosae
GGGTCCCTTGCTGAAGCTGCTGCCCCCGCGACCCGACTCCGGATAAGCGGGAGAAGATGGATGGATGGATGGATTTACACCAGTGCAGAAAGCTTGGTAATGATGAATCAATACCAGAGTATGCAGGTTATATAGCAACACATTCACACCATGTATAAGTGTACATAAAGTAAAAGACAAGCAGCCAGGCACGTGTAAGACCAGCCGGAAGCAAATGTTGAAGTGATATGTTTGTGTTTCTCGGGGAAACATGCATGAGGAATGCCTGCATGTCACATAACACTTTGACGACAATCGAAAGTGACTAAGGCTTCCCCTGCAGTGCCTCACTCCATATTCATCTCATTATGTCAGCTGGTCAGGCAGGTTATATTTTCAGGTTGCATAGCAACAGTAAGAAGTCCTAAATCAGTGAAATAAGATACATTGGAACTAATAATGACTATTATGTTAAAGCTAAATGTTAACTCAGCAGTCAGAAACCTATGAATGAAAGTAGTTTACTGTATTATTTTGTTAAATAAATGTTTTTTTTATAAATGGTATTTTCAGGGAAAGTAATTCTGTCTAGCCCCCATGTAAATAACTTTATTTACTTAAACTGATGATCTGAAAGCTGCTGTACACAGGATTTTAGAGCAATAAATGAGTCTAATTTGTTAGAAATGTCATATGCATCTGTCAGTTATCAGTGAGTGAAATTCTCTGTGAGAATATCTGCTCTGGTTTATAGTTCCTGCCTTTCAGCTACTAAAATATTTCTGACCAATCATAGCCTATTTTTCCTGATTGGTCCATCATATCTACCTTGCTTGTCAATCACATGATTTCGGACACACAAGGGCGTTTCACAATGGCAGGCCAGCAGGCTCCAGAGGAAGGGAGCAGAGAAGGAGCGGTTGGGTTTTAGTTTGTTGATTTACAGTCTTGAGTTTTCCTTATGTTGTAGCATTGCAACTTCAAATCCTACCAACAGCAGTTTTCACTTTTCACAGTTGTGTCTTGTGGAGACCAGTAGAAACAATTCCGATATGGGGAAAAACACTGTAGTGGCCTCTCCTTGAGACAGCTGTTCAGCTACAAATGTTTTATCATATTCTCTTAAGCATCTCTGCTGAAGTTTTATGTACCCCTATTGAGCGTTTCAGTCTGCGAGTTGAGGCCTTCCCCCCTTCCGTCTTAAACCCAGAACAAAGAGAGTTTGAAAATTGTCAATATTACATGATAACCCATCCATTGTGTTCCCCTCCCCACATTGGGATCAGTCGTTGCAACTCTGTCACTCCCGCGCTCTCGTGTCTCAGAAAGAAGAGTCTTATTCTGCAAAACTCCAGTGGCTGGAGTGAATAATTCAGACCGTTATAGGCTCTGTGGTTTCCTGTGTGCGCCTCACAAACTTAGGATACAGGGCAAACGTGGGTGCAGGCAATGGGGGGGGGCAATGAAATAGAGCCTCTTTAGTGGCCTCTTTTTGTCCGACTGCATTGACTTCCAAATAGAATAGGATATATTAGTAGCAGAGAAGGATTGAGTCTTCAGCAGGGAGTCTGTTTCAGGAAGAGGAATAACTCAGGAACGTTCAGCAGTGTTCCTCTTCCCTTGCCATGGCTCTGTACTGAGCTCTGTGTGTGTGTGTGTTGCATTCCTCAGGTATGGCTGTGCTGAGCATGAGCATTCAACACTTCCTGGGTGGTCTCATCACCACGCTGACCTTCACTACCATGATGCATTGCACACAGAGGGCCGAAGAGAGCGTTCAGGTAACTTGCACGCTACATTACACTATGTACAAACTTTGCCTTGTTCTCCTCCATATTGTGCTGCAGCTCTTACACCTTGCCCCCTTGCCTTCCCCTCCCGTGGTTGAACCCACCTCAGTATTCGGTCCTATTCTGGGGGTGTTAGATCACTTCCTCTGGTTGTCAGCAGGGCCAGAGAGACACAAAGCACCTATCATCACCTCTCCGTCCTGTCATCTCCCGTTTGCTGCTTCCACCTGGACGCCATAGCCCAGCTCAACAGCAAATCCACTCAGAATATATCACGCACACCCACACACACGCCTGGTTCCCAACTGACTCTTCCTGTTTGTAGGCTTTTACCTGCTCTCTCTCTCACATTTCTCTTTCTCTCTCGTTCCGTCCTTGTGTCTTCCTGCATTGACATAATCACTTTTGTCCATGTCGCAACTGGGCCACATTTGCCTGGAGGTGATGGCAGTTCACACAGCCTCTCATACAGTACGTCATTCCATCCACTGCTGAAGGTGACAGTTGGTCATTCACAGTGTGGGTGGTCTCACAGGTGGGGACAGCTGGTCTGAGGGGAAGAATTGTAATAAAGACTGGTAGAAAGTATTGTCATCTACTTATACACTTTGTTGTTATTAATAAATAACGTTGAAAAATAAGAAAACAATCACTACTACCTGTCGTGAAAGACACAATAACCCCAGGGTTAATTTGAGAAGTTCTCATGACACAGATACTATAGCGTGTGTGTGCGTGTGTTTGTGTCTTGGTCTGTGTGCGTGCACGCGAGTGCCCGCGCCCATGCACTGATGAGCGTGTGTGTGTGTGTCTGTATGCTGTTGAAGGTAGTGCTATCCAGTGACTGTAAGCGGATAGTGTGAGTGCTTGTTAAGGATCCTCAGGAGAGAGAAACACAATCTGTTAAACAAGTTGCTCAGAATAAAGGCACTCCACTTAGCTGTGGCCATGCAGAGCTCTCAGTGTGGCTTGGCAGTGCCCACACTGACCCGGCCAGCCCTGCAACCACCAGACCTCCGGTGCTGGATGCTTGCTTGTCATTTGTACCCAATATCAAAATGCTTCACGAACAATGGACATTGCCATTCTGTCTCCCTTACTAATTCTACCGCCTGATGTGACTACATTTATTAAACAGACATCTATGTACAAAATGGACACATCGTGATAATAGACACTTGATAATAAGACAAGAAGTTGCATTCCAGGACTTTTGGGGGAAGGCATGTGAAAAGGTTATTGCGTCAGAACGTTTTCTCTGTCTCAGGTATGAGGAATCAAATTGATCTTCACTGTGATTGTTCTCAGTGACATTTTAAAAGCACAAACAATTCACGAGGAAGGATGTTGAGTTACAGAAGCGAGAAAAGGCCCATCGCTGAGTTTAAATAGTGACCGGGATGGTTTTCCAGTAAACCCTAGTGTAGGCGTCAGTATAGGGCTATTGTGTGGTCCCTCAGAGGGACGAGGCTGGCTCTTAGGTAATCTCTCTCTCCCTCCGTCCTTAGAGCCTGAAGGCTGGGATCAGATACACTCCTCCGGTTGGCCCCCATCCACCGCCTCAGACAACTATCTCACGCCTTTTCTTTTCTTCCTCGCTGCGATCACTTCCTTTTGCCTCCGCGGCCTGCTTGCTAGCTGTTTTAACCCTACATCTTCCTCAGCTGTTGCATATGTCACCTGCTGCTGTACAGTACAATATGGCATTGTGAAGTTCTCGTTTCTCTCCTTTAACCGCCTTGAGTTTCTCCACTCCTTTACATGGCCCCTTACCTTCTATCAAATGCTTCGCTCCTCTTCCTCTATTTATGTTACCCCTAAACGTTTACGTACACCTGTGTCTCTCTCTCTCTCTCTCTCTCTCTCTCTCCCCCCCCCCTCTTGTCTCATCGCCAGGCAACCCACTACAGTTTCCTGGCAACTCTGGAGGTGTTGGGGAAGCTGATGTTCAGTGCCCTGGCTGGGGGTGTGGTGGACTGGGTGGGTTTCCAAGTGGCCTTCCTCCTCTTCCTCACCCTCTCTGCCGGCACGGCCCTGCACGTGTGGACGGCCACCATCACAGGAGCGCTCAGGGAACATCAGCTCAAAGAACAACCCAAGTGAGGTCAAGAGCAGGCCAAGGCTCTCCTTGAAGAGCGGTTTAGAAGAAGTCTTAAAGTTAGAGGGCTCACCAGCAGCACAGGTACACCTATTATACATGCTATACTGGGTTGTACAAGGACTGTATTATGTTTTGTGCTGACTATGTGTGATACGCCAAAAGCAATATTGCCATCGTGTGATGGCTGTTCTTTCATGTCAGCAAGTTTGCCATTTTCCTTAGTGGTATGGTTTACATATGAATAAATCTCTGCTACCTCGTATCAATACTGAACAGTACCATATGTAGAGGAATACACCTTGCTGTAGCTATAAATATTATACTTATTGTTAGCAATGCCTGTTTCATTAAAGATATTATAGTCTATGTGCTGCTAGTGCTATGTATTCCACATCAGCCAACAACAGGTGTTGCTATAAAAAAAAGATTCAATACAATTCAGCAGGTTAGTGATTTTATATTTAAGTAATTAAGTGAAAATTATAATTCCACCTGCAGGTGTTGAAACCCTTTAGTTACGTACATTAGCAACCGTTAACCTTATTATGTCATTTCTTCAGTTAACAAATCTTATCTGAAGGTTTCTCCTGACTTAATGTTCTTTGTAAGGTTTGACAGACCAATGCAGTTGTCAATCTGCAATACCTGCTGACGTTGTGTTACTAAAGGTCTTATGTGTGGAAAACGTTTCAAAAGAAATACATTATGTACTGTATAGCAATATATTGTTCCGGTGTTTCTGTTTCTGGCCTTGAAATACTGTATTAACAACACAGAATGTTTTATTTTCCCTAGGTACTCTAATAACTTGATAGTGTGTTAGTGTACAGTATCTATAGAAACACAATTGTGCAACTGACATTAGTGCAGCCTAAGTATAAATAATGCATAAAAGATACTTTAGGGGCTCAATGGTGGTCGTATATCAAAGATGTTACAGTATCTCCTAAAAACAAACAAGTTATGAAAGCTATCGCTGTGTGGTAGTGCACATTTCAAATACTTAGCAGTAAAGAACTATCATATTGATCACCTAATTTAACAGACTTATTTATGAGGCCCTGAATGAGGACATAGCCATATAATGAGATGAGAGCCTTTTCTGTATTCACTGTACTCCTAGTGATCTGTGCAACCAAGAACACTTTCCTGTACTGTACGGTATTGTACCTGATGCTGAGCACATCTCATGACCTGTTGACCTGCAATTTGCACAAACAAATTAAAGCTGCAAAAATAAATATGACATCTGTGTTGTCTGTTTACATGTCTGCATTTGATGGTGTGTGTGTGTGCGTGCGTGTGCTCGCGCGCTGCAACTTATTTAATGCACATGGTGACACAAGGAGTTGTGCAGTATATCAAAATGAGATTCAACTGCTTTGTAGTGAAACATCGCTAATCTTCCTGTGTAGCATCTCAGGTCAGTGTACCACCTGTAAGATTCCATTATGGTGTATGGCTTTGCACTGTATACTACAGTATGCTGTCAAAGAGCAGTATGGCTAAAGGAGAGGGTCTGTGTCCCAGGACACGTGATCTATTGATCTAATAGCCCAACAGAACCTGTAAAAGTGGGTTATGCCATTTTGCAAAGCCTATCATTCGTCCTCCAATTGACATTTTCTTACCTAGTACTTTTATATAGTAACCATGTATTTATAGCAAGAGAGGTGATTGGTGGAGAAGGTACAGTATGATAAAGTCTAAACATCTCTGCTTTCAACGCAATAAGGGCATGTGTTAACATAATAGCCCTGTTAAGGTAAGGTGTATTTAAGAGACTAATGTAAACCATCAGCACACATGTTAATTCATATGTGCTGTTTTACGATACATTTCTAACTCAAGACAGTGTATGGACTGCAGAATTAACAGCCTTTCAAAATCATCCTTTTTATCAGACTTAAGTTGAGGCTGCTTCTCAAATAGACTATTTCCTATAGAGCTACAACATGCTGTGTATCAGAAAATGTTAAAGTATAAATCAGAATCACACTAGGTAAATGAGCCAACTGTCATGTGATTTCTAAAAGGTAATTTTTTTGTTGTTTTCTTTCTTGCTGATAGTTATGACGAATCTGTATGTGGACTACACATTCATTTTAAACTTAAAATAATGCAGTGTGTTTTGCTCTACAATGTGCAAGCAAGCTAAATGAATTAAAGAAAATAGGAGAGGAAAGGTAGATGAGTGGTCCGCTCTGCTGATGAGAGAGGGAGACCTCCCACTGTGGTTGCCAGATTGGCAGAACCCCCCCCCATGGAGATAGTGTACCTAGGGACGCCCTCCCTACCAGGGTAAGCATTGTAGCGATAGATTGGCCATCCTATGTTGTGTTCATGTCTCACCCCATGCAGTCACACATCTAGACCATTAACTTACTGGAAACGTACCGTGTGAAAGTGGAATTATACAAGGAGACATATTGCCAGATGTCCTAAATGTACATGTTTGTTGTGAATGTAGCCTACCATAAACCTTAATTTTACATCATTGTAAAGGCTATATGCTGTCAATAGCATATGTCTAAACCATTTCATTGTTAATATTGTTTTTTGGAAAACACATCGTGTTTTTCCACGTGTGAATTCCTCAGTTGTTCATGCGAGTCAGATTCCCTATTGTATATGCATGAGGAAAGCTAAGGCTGGGCATTCTTTTATATCCCAGAGCTATCCCATTTCACTCATTAACAATCGGGCTGGGACACGTCTGGTCATATCACCAACTTTATATCCGTATCACACGGGTACGGCGAAAGGATAGGCTCCCCCATTCACCCTGTGCCAAGGCTGCCAGTGCCACCACGACTAATCCACTAATCACAGCGTCACGAGACATGCTTCAATGACGAGCAAACAATGGAAACCAACAAATAATAAAGCAGATTTTATTAGCCACTGAGAATGGAAAGAGAGAGCTTAGGTGGCAGAAGCATCTCTCACCTGGTAGAGTTACAGTACCTCTGCAGAACGAAAGGGAAGGGTGCGCGGGGGGGAACACGCGAGTGAGAGAGATCGGAGGAAGGTGGAGAGTGCAACATGTTTTAATCTCAGCAAAGAAAGGTGGTGTATCTCTTTTTTTCTGTCTTTGTCACTGAGCACCCAAGGGGGAAGAGGTGTTGGCTTTTTGCGCTGCTATTGTCCTAGGGCCGGCAGAATGGCCTTCTGGGAAACCTGAGTGGCCAGGTGGAAGAACGAGCAACGGCATCAGGTGTCGCAATGTTTCCTTCTCCCTTCTCTGGTGTTTATTTTTTGTTTGTATAACAAACGAATAACAACTATCAGACCATCCTCTCCCTTCTCAAGCTTGTATACCGTAGCCTATTTTCCCCTCTACTTGTATGTGTTCATTTTGCTGGTCTTTTTCATTAGGCTTTACCTTTGTCATCCTCACTTAATTTTGTTGCAAAGATGGAGTTGTTTTTCAGTCCATTTTGAAGGGAAGAATGTTATATTAGTGTTCATAGTATGTCACAATATTAATGTTCACATATACCATAACCTCTCATTCTCACATTACATTTGTATTGTGTTATGTAATGTTCTCCTATGTCAGTGGGGTATTTGTCACACGTGGAAAATATTTTTCAGACATGAGACAAATACAGTAGATAAAAAACTATGGCTATAGTGGGCTACACAACAAATTCTACTGTAGGCAGTAGAAAAGACAGCATGCATGAGTCATGACAGGAGTTAGAGTTGTACCAGTATAGGTTTGGTTTTGTTATTCTATTTCTTCTGGTTGACACTGACCGTTTACATAATATTTGATTTCCCATGAAAAGTAGCCGTATGTACATTAATTTTTATAATGTGAAGAATAACTTTATTGTCATAATATATAATTGCATAGACCTACAATGAATCATATGCAGGTAATCATAATAAAGCTAATGACATATTCAGGCCATTTTATAGTTTAATGACATCAAATTTACAGTACATGTAAGTGCATTTATAACACACAAACACATGATAGAGATACCCCTAAACATACTGTAACTACACAGGCAACAGCTGACACCTCTGGGAACAGCTCCGGATACTGTAACACACTTTGTATAGACAGATACGCATGTTTGCTGAAAAACTCAACAGTGTGATGCCAACCTGTGTCCGATATCTACCGCACCTTGTTAATCCGCCTATTCAGAGTTCCTCTTCTTTTATCACACCTTTTTTGATGAAGTTTTGATACACACACACCTTCACTTTCGGTTGATCTCATCCAGTGTAGTGTTACAGTCAAGTCAAGGTGGACAATTGTATTGCAGCAGTTCTCAAACTGAGACCCGTGACGCCCTGAGGGCTTTCATCGTGTGTCCAGTGGGTTCATTAAAACATATATTAAATGAATAGGCAGGGTGGCTGTAGTGGCTAGAGCTGAAAGGTCATGGGTTCATTCCCCAACCTGTAAGCATCATTGATCAAGATAAGCAAGATGCTTTACAGTATAAGCCCCTACCTGTTCTTGTAATTGTGGACGTTCCTAATAGGCCAATTTGAATTTAGAACATTTTTCAAATTACAAGCATAATCCCTTCAATTTACAAATATTTTGAAGTGAATACAATTTGATTTCAATTGAAAGAGTATTGTGATGAGTCTTGTGATAATAACATTCTGGATCACTTCTAATAATAGTAAACTAAGCTGTGCGTACTTCAATAATAACACCACCACCACAAAAATAATGTTACTGTAATACATAATCTATTCTTACAGTATATTGACTGATATTAAAGCATAATCATTTTTAAAGTGTTATGGTTACATTTCGAGATGATGGATTGTTTACATAATGGAGATCTTACAGTAATGACATGTCTTCTACATGGTGTCAAGTGATACGGTTCCAGGATGAAGGGCTCTATAGAGACGGACAGCTCATTCACAGAATGTGTGTGCTTACTCTATTTCTACATATAGATGTATATGTATATGTAAACACATTTGTGTGTGTGTGTGCTTGTGTTTGTCTGTGTGCACGTGTGCATGCCTGAGAGCATGGATGTGTGTGTGCGTGTGTGTATGCCCATGCCATTATGAAGCGATGGGAGTGGCTTGGTGGTGAAACAGGGATTCGCATGCAATCTCCTCCTCTGTGACAGGCTGAGAGGTGACAAGCTGCCAGCTCATACGGTGCTGTGCCTGACATGCCCAGCCCTGGTCTCCCTCAGACTCCAGACCGATAGGCCCGTGCGCACACTAGCTTCAGCTTCAGCCTCCCCATCCAGCTCCCATCGCTGCCCTCCAACCTCATTTGGACCATTAGGGCCAAGACAGGAGATGCATCGTTCTTCTGAATCACCCCCATTACATCTTCTGTCACCCCCCCCCTTTTCATCCCTCCATTTTTCAATGCCACTGCCCTCTCATATGGACAAGCCGTCAAGACTTGTCATGGACTGGGGTGTTAACTGCACCGTGAGATGGCGTTTGAATGGATAGAGCTCTGTCTGTCTGCCTGTCTCACTAGCTAACTGGCTGGGTGGTCGGCTGTCTAACCAGCTCACTGTCTGTCGACCTTTTGGCCTCCTTAGGGCCATTTACCGGGGGGCATATCTCCGTATGTATTAACGAGAGCATGTGTATTTATACCGGGATAAGATGTACTACATTCCCTTTCTACCAAATGGGTGGATTTGATGGTGGCAGCTCCCTGCTGAGAAGCCGACAACCCCTAGACAACACATGGTGCTCAGTGGTCAGCTCATCTAACCCCCATAGCGGGTATAGTATCATTAAGTGATTAGTCTTTTAGTAAGTAACACCCTCATTCTTGCCGAGGTTAATTAAATTCTCACAATTGAAACGAAAACAAACCACAGGAGAGCAGGAGTGAAGCAGTCAGTCATGTCTCCCTAAAGCCTTCAATCAACACCGCTGCCTTTCTCACACACAGTAAGGGGAGGCAGACTAGAGGGGCCTGGCCAAAGCCCACTGTCATTGATGTTACTTTGTTTATTTCAAATAAGCCAATAGAAAATTCTAATTGGAGAATCATTTTTTTTCTTTCAGGGACTGCATCTTTCCTCTCTTTGAAGTTAATGTATTGTGGTACCTGGTACAAATACATTTATACATTTTTTTTTATATATTTGAGGGCATTACTACAGAGTCTAACAAACTACATATTTTTTTGTAAATAATTACACCTGAATCAATTATCAATACTGAATCACAATATCGTGAAAATGGCTTTAGTATTACTTCAATCTGATTGTGCGCTATTTCCATTGAGTACAGAAGATGCTCAATAACTGCAATAATAAAACTGTATGTTGTGCCAGGTTCCAAGTATCGGTTACATTTTGTTTAGTCCCTATATTGTTTATTAAAGTAATTCTCACCGGGAGACTCAGATTTCTCAAAATCCCAGAATCAAATCCTTTAGGAATATGCTACACAAAAACAGAAAATATCCAAATTAGTCATGTTGATATCGCTACACAAATGTAATATCAGGTCACATTAAACAGTTCAGCCACACCTGTAATAGCCCATATCAGTCTCTGGCAGATTCCAGTCCTATTCATGGACAACATTATAAAACAAAAGGTAACATAACCGTAGTTTTCCTGATAACAAATATGGGTACTGTTTTCTGTATAAATGTTTAAAGTTTCTGTGGCTTTTTGACTGTAAATTGAACATGTAAATATTGTTGATTTGTCTGTGTCTCATCCCTGAAAATGTGTTCATATTTTATGTGTCCTGATATGGAAATAACATGAAGTGACAAGGTGGTGGGGCAGAGAAGATAAGGAGAAGGAAGGGTGAAGAGATGATAGATGCAGGGGGGAGAGGGTGGAGGTGGGGGAGGACCGTTAAGTATGGTGTTTGACATCACTGGGGATTCAGCCCCAAGCCAAAACTACTAATGGGGTTATTTTCCTCTCTTGTACACACACACACACACACACACGTAAATGCATGCTTGAAAAGACCCATTCATGTACACATGCCCATTATTGGGTGTGTGCAGAAGCAGCATTGAGACCCCTGTGTAAAGCAAGAAGGGCTTACAGTGCTACTGTACGGTGCTGCTGTCAAAAATACACACCAACACCCCACCAGTGTTTGTGCTCCTCCTAATCTAATACAGCAGCTAAAGCTTCTCTCAAACATCAAACACTGAATCACAGAATGGACGGGAAACTATAGATGAGACCCAGCAGGGAGAGCAAGAACGAACCAGCAGAGGTTAAAAATATCCTGCTAAAATCAGACGGATTTGAGGCACACGAGGGCTGAGTATGACATTTCGCAACGGTATGGAGAAAAAGAGAGGAAGAAGGAGTGTAGTCCTGCATGTCGTTCTGTGATGTGGATAGCTGGACGGACATGTTTTAATTTGTCTGAATTAGGATTCATCACACAGAACGTGAATTGTGACAGCCAGACAACAGCATGAGAGAGAGAGAGAGAGAGAGAGAGAGAGAGAGAGAGAGACACCATAAGACAGGCCATTGAAGTGTATGCAACTCTTCTTGACTTAATGATGATTTGAATTTCCCTCTGATATTCGTGTTGGAGTCCAATCTATGTTCTGATAAAGCTATGAGGGTTAGTAAACTAAGCTGTCTGGGATGTAAGACTGTCTGTTACGTTGTAAATCAATGTGTGATGTGTCTGTGTGGAGAGTGTTGCTATTGACGGAAGGGCACGGTCGTGTCAATATAATGATTGTGTGTATGTGTGAATGTGTCTGTGTGAAAAGTATCTACACAAAGACTTCCATCAACATCATATTTAGCTCTTTTGATGCACTTTCAATGCTTTTGCTCATGAAATCCACATTCACAGATTCTCTTTCTCACATAAAATCAAACCTTCCTCTTCTGCAACTCAGCTGAGCTAAGCTTTGCTTTATTTCTAAATTTCTATTGGTATTTCTATTACTTTATGGTTTGTTTCTAAAATCTTTATATACAGTTAAATACTGCCATAAGATGTACTACATTTTAAAATGCATTTTAAACTATCAAAATGTGTGTATAATACATTACATCCAGTGTAAAACTGACATTTTCCAGCATTGTACCTGTAGTGTTTACAAGGTGAAAAACAAAAAATAAAAAGTCTGCTCTTTATCCCCATCCCTCTGGAATTGAAGAGCACAGGAGAAGCTACGGTATCTGAAACAGCAGCTGTATACACCGTTTGTATATAGAAGATGAGTTTGCTAGATGACTAGCTAATGTATTTACTATTTATTATGTTGTTTATTATTTTTATTTTATGCATTATCACTTCTGTATTTTATTAACTTGACAAGTGATACTGTATTACACTAATATTAAGATAATATTAAGTAAGCTTGTAGATTTTGTTATGTTAGAATAGGTTTTGGGCGGAGGGTTTGATTGTGCATGCGAGCATTGTGTGTTTGTGCACGTATGTATTTGTGTGCATGTGTGTTTGAGAACACAGATAGATGGGCGTGTCAATCTGGGCTATGCTAAACTGTTTCAGCACTAGCTGAAACAGTTTACGCACTAACGGGACTGAGGAGCGGGTGATGGTAACAGGAGCACCACTTAATTGTGTTAATCGGCACTCTTTAGAGGACCTGCTAATTAACGGAGAACTCACACACAAACACACACACACACACACACACACACACACACACACACACACACACAAAGATGCACACACATTCTTGGGTGCAAACAGACATACCAGAAAAGTGACAGCCTCGCCTTACTACTATAGGCTAAACCCATTCCCCCCTCCCAACTCCCCTCACCCCCGCCACACACCTCCCGGGCCTGAAGGGAGTGACACTAGGGGCTGGCAGCCGGGAGTTGGGTCCACACTGTGTGATTGTCCCTGTGTGCAGCGCTAACATCTCAGTAACACTAACAATGTTTAACAATGTTTAAACGCATCTGAGGCGGTCAGTGATACCTGCGCTGGAAGCTAAAGTACGGGGAGCAGAAGGGAGGAGGATTCATTGTTTTTTTTACTCTGCGCTGTTATATTGATAATGACATCATAACATTACAGTAGTCAGGGTGACACAAAAATGAAGCTATTCTGCAGGATAACATTACATAACCCTATTCACTGCATGCATATTCTGTAGATAAATTTTTCAACATGTTAACAATGCCTTCATGTTTAGTTGTATAAAAGAGATGTATTTGTAGGATTAGATCGTCTGACCACCCAATGACACACACAAACACCAAATAGGCCTATTGCTCCCCCAACTCTATTACACTTTAATACAAACTATTTTTCTTTTATTTATTCTTTCAATTGTGATTGGTTACTAATAATATGATCACATCACATTGCATCTCGGTACAGGCAGATGTGTCTTTATACAATATGTTCTCCTGAAACTACAACACAGACAATGTTTCACCGGCTATCGTATACAGAAGTTACAAATGTTTGGAATTGGTGTGAAATGCTCTGAATGAACACACACATGGCTGTATGGGTTTCCCATTATTTGGAGAGGAGATTCATTGCCCTATTTTGAAATATGCCCGTTGAACAGCTACAGTAGTGAGAGCATTGAGCTGAAGTGCTCAATGTGAAAGTTAAATAGGGCTACATACAAAAGGTAATGGTACAGATTTAGGTTGAAAACTATTGAAAATGCTTTAACAAAATATATAAATAAAAAGAAGACCAAAAACATGTCTAATAATTTACCAGACCTTCAGCACCTCTCCACTTGATTTACAATAATAATTCACGGAGTATGTTTAACAATAAAGTGTCTTCCTCTGTAGTCATCTCTCCATTCCTTCCTCGTCCTCCATCCTCATCCCCTCTGTGCCATTTCATCTCCCCATCTCTCCACCATCCTTTCATTATCAACCTCCATCTTCCAGTCCTTCCATCCACCGCTCCACCTTCTGTCCATACAGTCTTATACTCTTATACTCTACCTGGCTGAGGAAGGAACTGCTGTACACGAGGCTCCAGCCGAGTTCACGTCACGTGCACGTGCACAGACAGGCAGAGGGTCCAGATGGAAAGAGAGATCAGTTCAGAGCAGACAGAGAACAGTAGATGGTCACATACATACTAAAGTGTCCGACACTGCCTGAAACAAGAGCGATTAATACACAGGTTTGGGTTCAATATTTTGATGGATTGATATATTGATTGATTCTTTACAATTAATGGTACAGTGTGTGTTGTTGTTGTTATTTTAGGAAGGTTTTATTGAATTTTTTACTACATCCAATCACTACATGAATTATATATTTTGATGAAATTGTTTTGGTGGTGGAGGCCTCGGGGAAGACCCAGGACCAGGTGGAGAGATTATATCTCCAAACTGGCCTGGGAACGTCTCGGGATCCCCCAGTCAGAGCTTGCTGATGTTGCTCGGGAAAGGGAAGTTTGGGGTCCCTTGCTGAAGCTGCTGCTCCCGCGACCCGACTCTGGATAAGCGGGAGAAGATGGATGGATGGATGGTTTTGGTGGAAGTATAGGCTCTGCTAGAGATCATTTCTTCTCCACGGTATTACTGTAAGTTATTCCCTAAACTCTGATTTATACATTTATGCAGGTCTTGCAGTGCGTTGTTGATGACGTCGCTCATCTTCTTTTATCAGTTCCTCTTGTTTTTATCCTCAGTATTCTATATCAGGACCCTGAGATGTGATGGACCGTTGACACAAACCCATGGAGGACTCCTCTATAGTCTCAGGGGCAGCTTCACAATGCTTTAACCTAAGATGCTGCTCAGGCCATTTTACCTATAAGGGAAACGAAACTCCTCAACTTTTCCTGTAACATCTGCAGGAGAGGAATGTGTGTAGCGAAAGAGAGAAACGTGTTCAGCTGTTCTCCCTGCTATACAGTACAGCCATATGCGCATACTATTGCTTTTTCCACCTACTAATACTAATACAGCACTGTAAGGATATCTTTGGGAGAGATGGAGAGAGTCTTATGCACAAGTTTGCATTGCTGTGTGTGTGCGTGCGTGTGTGTTCGTCCGTGCGTGCGTGGAGCGTGCATTCGTATGTGTGTGCGTGTGTATGGACAGATGGCTGTCATAGTGAGAGCTGGTTTGCACATTCATGTAATGGAGGTACTAATATACAAGACATATGTAGTGGACAGAAGGACTCACTGACTGGAAATACAAGTTTATTTGTGTGTGTGTGTGTGTGTGTGGATTACGTGTGCATGCACGTCTCGTCTTTAACATTCATCAATAAACAATTTGAAAACATTTTAAATCTACATGTCTTTCAATGGTTTTCACCCTTTCATTTTCCTAAATAAGTGTGTTTAAACCTGAGTAAGTCCAGGCGATTGCTATTAATATTAAGCACATCTCATGGCCTGTCTGTCGGTATTGTTGGTATTCTCTATTTGGCTCTATCGCAGCTGACTAGAAAGGGAAAAGAAAACGTCACCTTGCATGGCCGTGCCGACACAGACACACTTGACAGAGAGAGAGAGGGTTGTGAGGGGCGACAGGAGGAGATTGACATGTGGTTGTCTGTGGAGGACAGGCAGGGAGGGGGGCCGACCTGAACACACTTCTGAGAAGACGCAGAAAAAGGAGACACGTGCTTGATTGCTCTGTGTGTGTGTGTGTGTGTGTGTTGGTGTGGCTGTGCGCAGCAACTTTGTGCATGTGTGTGTTTAGACACTGTGTAATTGTGAATACCAGCCCCCGCCCTCTCAGCTGGCCCCGCCCCCCAATGCGCCACAGCCTAACTGTTCCTGACAGCCAGTGGGTCATTAGGGCTGCAGTTCTGTTCCTACCTCTCCAGACCCAGCACCCAAACAATGCCTAGCTGTGTGTGTGTGTGTGTGTGGGGGGGGGGGTAGACTCCAGGCCTATTCATCGCCACAAAGATGTAATTAACAAAATTGGCAAAATGGCTGGAGAAACCGCTTCTTGAACATTCTCTGCTTGTCAGTGGTTGCCATAGCCTGTGTGTGCGTGCGCGTGTGCGCGTGTGGGTGCGCGTGCGTGTGCGGGTGCGCGTGTGGGTGTGCGTGGGCGTGGGGGTGTGCGGGTCAGCAAACTGTCCCTGTGATAGTTGATGCGACATTGATCACACCGACAGGGACAGACACCAAGGGCAAACCTCCTGCAGATCAATTCCCTTATGCGTTTGTGTGTGTGTGCGTGTGTGTGTGTGTGTGTGTGTGTGTGTGTGTGTGTGTGTGCATGCACATCAGGCTTAGTTATCTCTTACAGAATACATGTAATTCATATTTACATTACAATTACAATACAAGTTCATGAGATATCACTTGATCTATCAAATATAAATTTTGCTGGAAAATTTAAGTTGATTTGTACTTCTAGAATAGAACGTTGCTGTTTGTGGAGTTACAGGACTGTTTGTTTGCGTAAATCTCTAGCATCGTATTGAGGTTAGCTTGTGTAAAGTTGTGCCTTTTGGCACCGAGCAGCATTGTGGTTTGGGAGCTTGAAGCTTGGTTAAAGATAAACTTCAGGTCTGACTGAAGAGGTCGGTCCGTCACTGTCTTCCCCTCCCTCTGACTTTCTTTCTTTCTTCCCCTCCCTTCCCTCGTTCGGCCTCTAGAGTCCCAACAAGAGCACCAAACAGCTTGTGCATCTCTCGTACCAGGAGAAAATGCCCCATTTTTATCTGTTTGAAACTGACATTTTTGGCACATTAAATATTGGACATTAATAAATTAAACGTAATGAACTGACATGAAAGAAGAAAACAGTCCAATGGTACAATGCAAGAAAGTATAAAAGGCAAAAGTACGGCAGAAAGAGGCTCAAGAATATAAAAAAATGGCTGAAAAGTATTTTTTTCCCCCTTTAATTCCAATTAACTATTGCCTTCCGCCACTGGAGATTGTTGTGTATGTGCATTAATTCAAACAAATATTACATAATTTATAGGAGCTGGAATAACAAGATTAGAAACTAGCATCACGGAGCCAGTGGAGAAGAAGGCCTGTCCATGTGTAGCGGAGGAGCACTTTATAATAAGTGTGACTTATTGGTCATTTAATCTAATTAGACCTCCACTGGGTGCTTTGTAACCTTGAAATAATCATAACTTCTTGGAGGCAGTTGATACAGCACATCTGGAGCCAGGAACGTGCTTAACTTATTGGTCGATTTCTTCCTGATAATCACACGCATGTGCCAGGGTTCAAACTAAGGAAATAAACTTAATTGTATATCTAAATATATAAATGTATATATATATACATATATATATATATATCTTTTGACTTGACCATTATTATCACCCTGGACATTACATAAAGATATCATGCAGACATGTTAACAGCACACTGTACCCTCTCATGTGTTGTGAGTGCATGGGTGCAGTGGCCTGTGTATGCTGTACTCTAAGTAGGTCAGTGTAAGTGACACCAGGGTCGCACCCTGTGAATGCCTTGCATAACACTGACTTCCGTAGGTCCCATAACACACCTCACAACCCAGGACACCTACAGCACAGTGATTGGGATGCCATGCTAAAACTATACCATGCTTATATGCTGTAGCTTTTATTGCGCCGCATCCCACTATTGTTCAGAGGTTCTCGGTTCCCAGGCACCTGATCCTCCGCCTTACATCCAAACTGTTAGTACTGTACACGGTGTACTGTACATTGCAATATGTTGTGGTGTTCTGTCAAATTTGTTAAGTCTTGTAAAACATATGCCGTTGTATTCTACTGACCAATCTAACCACAGCAAACAATGGCTTAATAGGTGGCTTGGTCAATTGAGTAACTTAATGCCCACACCACCTCAACTGGCTGCTTTCGACGCGAAGGAGTAGCGGCTCTACTCCGAGTTCCTCACGGATAGCTGAGCTTCTCACCCTATCTCTAAGGGA
>JAODTR010000024.1:3454223-3465349 GCA_025399935.1 Amblyopsis rosae
GAGAGAGAGAGAGAGAGTGAGAGAGAGAGAGAGAGAGAGAGAGAGAGAGAGAGAGAGAGAGAGAGAGAGAGAGAGAGTGAGAGAGAGGTGAGTGAGAGCCTTTCCCTATATAGTTCTGGATGTCATTGCTCTCTCTCTCTCTCTCTCTCTCTCCCTCTCTCTCTCTCTCTCTCTCTCTCTTTATTAAGAGGAGCAGGCTTGCTATTCAAACCAGTAATTACATTTCTGTCTTTTGTTGGAGCCTAGTGTTATTTTCTATTAATGGGTGGACAAATTATATAAAAGGGTCTTTATGGCGCTGATAATGGTTGGGGACAGATGAGAAGTCTGGCTAGCGAGTGTATCGCTCTCTCTCATTCTCTCTATACAGTATATCTATCTATCTATCTATCTATCTATCTATCTATCTATCTATCTATCTATCTATCTATCTATCTACTGTATCACACACACACACACACACACACACACACACACAAACATACTTGCTGATGATATGACTACACAAACGATTATGATGCAGGTAAACACGCTGACACATGTGGAGACACGTACACACACACACACACCCACACACCCACACACACCATATTCAGCAAAATCAGAGCAATAGGCCCTGACTATATGCTGATGCAGAGGTTATGCCCACTTTCCTGGTATTATTTATTAATCCATTATTTGCAAAATGCTGTATAAAAATGGTCTGACTTGGTCTTTAATCTTTCATAACACCACGACTCTGGGAGGAGGAAGCCTCTGTCACACAATATGTAGTTATATTGAATTGTATGTGTTGCGAGCTACAATAGTACCAAATAATTATTAATAATAATACTATTTTATTGAAATATACTTTTTATATATATTTATATTGTTTTTATTAGCCTATAGTCTCTAAGTATTTCAGGTAAGCGAGAGAGAGAGATAGTTTTTTGTATGCATACTGTATGCAGTAGTGAACAAAAAACTATGGTGAAAGTGAACGCCCCCCGACTTGACCAAAAATATAAGAAAATACAAAGTACTGGGAAACAATAAAGTTGCCAAGATAAAACAAGTTGTCTGTTTTGAGTGTGCAACATATAGATGAACATGTTACTTGTAGATGGTGTGGATGAGTGTAATGACCATCACTGACTGTCAGCTGTGGTTTTCCCAGCAGCATATGATAGGAAGCGGTGGGATTCGGTGAAGAACAGGTAATGCAACAGGTAATGAAAGAAAGCTGAATGAAAGATACCTGTCATATATTTAGAATTATACATAACTAAATAAATAAAAACATTACATGTATTATTGTTGTTGTTGTTGTTGTTGTTGTTATTCTTATTACATCAATCTAAACAGAGTAAAATGGCAGTGGTGTAACATAGCTGCATAACAGCATAGCAGCGTTGGTATTGCTGAAGCAAAGCATGATGGGAAGTGACAGCAGTGCCGTGGGCAACCTGGGAGAGCTTAAGAGCTTGAAAATGGAAAAAAGAGAAGTGAGCTGTACACTTACATCAATGTATGTAGAAGTTTATGCGCACAACAGAGAATAGAAGGCCAGAGAATTTGGAGGTGAATCATTTGGTACATCTTACAGTAAAGTCAAACTGAAATCAAAACGCAATTATTGAGAAATTAATAGACTGTAGTGTATATCTTTGTATGGTATCAAAACCCGTATTTACAAAAAATCTACTGACATACTATGCAGTGTGCTGTCAGGGGCTTACACATTTGCTAAACATTAGATAAAATATAATGAAAAAAAAATTTGTGTTAGTGTTAGGGTTAATAATGTCCAGAGCTAAACAAAGCCTACTGGAACTATAACTTGGCTATAGCTAACCTCAATCAGCACCAGAGCTGAATACAAACACCAGTGTTATGAGGGGGCTATCAACATGTTTAAATATATAATAGGATATGATAGCTGTTAGTCAAATATTTACAATCATATATTGTTTAGGCAATGTTAATGCTAACATCTAGCATGAACAGAAACAGTTGTTTTACAGAATTGCATTTCAGTGCGGTTAAACATCTGGGTATTCTGAGCGACTTAAAATATTTGGAACGTAATCAACATCATGCTGCTATTCGCTTCAAAAGGTCAGCGACAAGACTCCAGGTTCACATCTTTGAGACTGCTTCATTTAGGGCTTGTATTGCTTTACAGGTTGGTCGTGAGATGGGGTCACATCCCTAGGCTAAGAGCTAAACCTTACTCACACTAGTCTTAGTGACCTCCATGTCTGGTCTGAGACGAGACATGAAGCAAGAAATGATTAGACACACTTATAAACACTCCAATGACAAATATATATATAATATATATTAAATGTATGTTGTATATGTATATGTATATGTATATGTATATGTATATACATGTATATTCCTGTATTCTTTCTGGAAAGTCAAGATGTTTGTTCTCATGTAAAGAGGAGCTGATCAATGCCCTCCTCTTGAGGAAATTACACGTTGTCCTCCACATGCACTCGTATTACGTGTGCCAGGTAACGTTACAGTCATCACAACATTTCTGCTTAATAATGCTCTGTAATGAGATTTCCAGGCTGTCTACAACAAACAGTGATTCAATTGAATCTGTAGCTAATAGATGTTGAGAGAATGAAATACACCAGATGAAAAGATTTGTGACATTCAGGGATTCATCTTCCGCGAAAATGTTTTTCTCCATTAAGGGGATGGATCACTGCAGGATGATATAACAATGCTTGTACGGTGTGTGTGTGCCTGTGTGTGTGAGCGCATGTATGTGGGTGTGCGTGGGTGTGCGTGCTGTTTACATGCATTGTCTACAGTACGTTATCTATTTTTAGTTAACTGAGTCCACATATTTCAGGATAGCATCGGTAACAAAAAGCTATGTGTTGAAGATACAGTACAGTAAAACAAACTAGCTAAGCCATGCCAAAATAATTGGCTGTATAAAACATTCACAAATCTAGTGAAGAAAAATCAAAAAAGGTCCAGAGTTTAAAGTTAGTGTCAAACTTTAATCTCACATTCATATCTAAAATAAAACAAAATAGCTAGAGAATAATACAAATATAAGTTGTCATTGTCCAAGTCCATTCTCATGTAATGTGAGAGACCATTATCTAGTCCAAGTCAAATGACTTGAGTTCTTATCTCTGTCCACCACCTGACCCCCCCTGGTATACCTGACCCCCCCTGGACCAACAATTCTCTAGATTAAACTAAACCAAAAAGGAGGAGAAATGTGAGAGAGTAATACCAAGGTTTTGAGAGGTGGTAGCAGTAGGTGGATGGCAGGCCCACAGCAGACATAACATTATTTATGGACTGGGGGAGATCCATGAAGCAATAGCACAGAGCATCATCTTAGTCTGAATCACCTGTTTCTCCTTCACCGAAATAAACACAAACCCACACTGCTGGAATTACACACACTCAAAACACACTGTGCGTCTCTGCATTCTCACCCATTGACACAGTAGCTCAACCCACTCTTCTATCAATATTTCAGGGTGTTAGAGTATAGGGAGGTCACTATTACCAGGCAGAACAACAGCCCTACAGTACTACCTTCTAACCAGCATGATAACAACCACTTTCAAAACACACATTGTTTACATATGAAACTTTCTTCATGAGATAAAAACTGTATCTTGGGTCTCATAAGACACAGTCATACTGTATGTGTGCACTAACATATACAACATGCACAAATCTGCACACACATGGACTGCCCACACACACTCATGATGAGCACAGTGAGCACAGTGAGAGCCTTAAAAAGCCCTTCAATAAAAATGAGCCAATAATAGTTTTGAAATGTTTACCTTTTATACAACAACAGAAAAATGTTATGAACTATATTCATATCAAATACATGATTGGCTAATGAAGCAAACACGGCCACATTCGCTTGAACGTATTGGGCGTTGGGTAATCAATTCAATCTCATTGACGCATCATGTCACAGTTATATAGGAGTTCAGACTATTCTGCCTAGCAACTATCACAAGGAAACATTGGTTTATTTTCCCCCGTTTGCTTTCATGGAATGTATCTTCAAAAAGCTTACTACCGTTTGACTTTAACTCAGAATCAAAATGATTCTACTGTTCAGTTTATAAATCAATCAAATATATATTATGTTGGGCCTTCACTGAATACCTTGATAGCTCTAAGGATTCTCATGTGCATCTCGATGCAACAGATTAAAGGAGGTATTTTACAAGTGCGTTCTTACAAGCCCCTTCAGAAGACTGTAGGGTTCTGCAGTGGTTTCATATTGGGGAAGTGAGAGAAAATCTGATTTAAATCTGGTTAATATCCTAGGAAATTATCTTAGCTAGGAACACCTGGTCCATGTATAGGTCATATGGGCAGCACCTCTCGTTGACCTCTTCCATATTGTCTGTACAGAGACAATATCAGGTGTGTTTGGGACATCAGAGAACACATCCTGAGCGATTATCAAACCACCTGGCGAGACACACACGCACGCACGCATGCACGCACATACACACAGACAGGAACATCTATTGTACAAACATTCACTCTCTCTCTATCTCTCTGTCTCTCTCTTTCACGCATACACACACACACACACACACACACACACACACACGCGCAGATAAGATCAAAATTTAAGCTGACATCTGGTGATTCTTGGGTGCTATATGGGTGAGGTGCATGCAGTCAACGCCTTCTGTCACTGCTGAGAGTATATAAGATAGAACAGAATATCGATGAATGGACTGTTACAGTAATTGCATGTACTGTATATTTTACAAACACACAGTTATATAAGAATCCTAATATGCCAACTCTCACTCATTCCAGTTACATCACCCTAGCAGTGTTTGGAGCTCTCAGACAATAATGTGGTAAATGCACATAGTTAATTCTATTGCAATTTAACATCCTGGTGATAATTAGAGGCTCAGTGTAGCGTGTCCAACTAGCATCCATGGCCCTTCCCTCATTGGCGGAGGGGGGTGGCTGTTGGACACACCAGAGTGTTAGTAGCTTTAAAGCAGTATCCGGGGAGAAGGAGGCAGAGCACATCTGGACCACAGTAGGACTGAACATGGCTACATTCACTTTAATGAATCATTACCCCCCACACACACACACACACACACATATTCCCCTCCCCCACATGTTATGCCATCTACCCTTCCCCATAGCACCCTGCACCCTCGCTGCTACATTTAAAACGCGTAGAGCAACATAGTGGTACAGCCATTGTATTTAGCATGCTAGCGATGAATCCTATCAATTAGCTCTCACATGTGATATTACTGTACCTATCCAAGATAAAACCTCCGTCCACACCATCCACTTAAGCAGTGCCATATACTGTATGCATGTATGCTCACGTGCACATGTTTTCATGTTAAGTTAAAGGGAGCCTATGGTCATGACTGCCTTAAATATCAACTCCCAACTATTGGCATTTCTACCGCACCTCTTTCCCCTCTAACACAGCGTTAATGCTTTCGGTAAAGCCCAACGTGCTGTCTATTCACCCCCCGCCCCCCCCACCCGCTCCCTCCCCGTCAGCTTTATGCCTATGTGTGTGTGTGCGTGAGTTTGTATGTGCTTTTGAAACACAGACACACACAACATACACAGCAGTGCAGCAGTGAATGGAGCGGCTGTGTGTGTGTGTGTGTGTGTGTGTGAGACGGCGGGGGGGAGGGTGGTGACTGTGCTGGTCAATGCATTGCACTGTGTGACTGCATGCCCCCAAGACTGAGGCTGAGTCTAGACACAGGCCAGCCAAGCCGCCCTGCTGACCTATATCCTACAGTTACACTAGGAGAGAGAGAGAGAGAGAGAGAGAGCTAGAGGAAAGCTATGTGAGAGAGCAAAGTTAGAAGAGAAATAAAGAGGATGAGAGAGGGAGAAAGATAGAGAGATGGTGAAACGAGGGAGTATTGATGCTATGGATAGTTTAGAATGTGGGGGCAGGCAGACAGCCAGGAGGGGTGCAGAGATGTAAAGTGGCAGGGTGAAGTGAAGAGGGAATAGAGTAAAGGGTGGCAACGTGCGGAGAAGGAACCACCCTGGAAGAAACACGAGCGGCGTTAACATAACGATACGAAGAGAACGACCCCAAGTCAAGCAAGTCAGCAAGCATCAATCAAAAGATTTATTTAAATGACACGTACATTTTACCAATGCGCAATATTTTAATAACATCATTTTAATTATTAAAATATACTTCTAGTATCAAATATTTTAACATGGAATATATCACTTATGACGATTAATATTTTATTTGTAATTGCTGCAAAATACATTCTTAATTTGATTTCTCTAGCATGTAATAGTGTAACAATGTGCCATTTATAAAGTCTAACAAGTCACTGGCTTGAGACCTATAACTTGATGGTAATAATTTGTCAGTATCATACAGAAATAGCAACCTCCGGTAAAAGATTTATTTTTAACTAGCATAACATATATTACATTAATTATTTAGTGTGTGATTTGGAATACATAAGGCATTTTCTCTAGAATCGCTAAATGAACATACAGTATACAACTGATGTAAAACATCAATAATATGAATATTAAATTATATATTTTAAAAATATTATTTTTATATATACAGTATATAATTGTATTTGTATTGCTATTATTAGATACCTGCATCTATCACAGTAAACGTACATGTATCAAAGCATCATACTTGCACCATGTTTCGCTTTACTTTTTGTTTACATTCTATCCAAATAGACTAAAGCTACTTTAATTACTTTATTGTTTACCATGAACCAAGATTTTACTTTTTCTTTTACCTGAGTCTCTTCCACCCATGTATTTCAGAATAAATAGGCCCAGACAGTAGAGGACAAAGACTTAACATGTTATTCTTCAGCACATTGAGAGGATGAGCTGGACTGTACTAATGTGTTCCAGACAGTGGCACATAAGACAGGACTTTAGTAGATGTTCGCCAAAGCGTACATAATTCCAGGAAAATATCAACTAATCCCTCTGCTCCTCTACCCTGTACCCCAACCCCACGCAACCCCCTATACACACACAACTGTTCCCTTCCACTTCATTATCAGCAGCATCACCTTCCCGTGCTCTCGTCCCTTAATCCATCGCAATATTTATCATTGTTTTGCAAGGTGACACCTGGTTGTAACATTAGGGAACATTACTGTATGTGTGTTTTACAGTATAATATTATCATCATTTTGGATTGTCCTTTTCTTCTATGTTACCATTGTGTTGTGGAGTATGTTACTATGTTACTTAAAAATCCCTACTCACAATATGATAAAATGATCACTATGGTAAAATGTAGAGATCTTAATTAAGAAGCCCATACTCTGGTCAGGGATGCAGCCCGAAATACCAATTACATAAAAGGCAATCACCCATGGCAAAAATAGAGCAATTTTATTTGATTGACCATGGAATTGGAATTGGAATGTTGATGTATAATATTTGTTAATAGTTTGTGTTATAACATCCATTTACTTTCAACAAAAAGTATTGCTAAATTGAAGTCATACATTTGTCTGTATGTCCATTGGGACACGTATTTGACACAACAGAGAAGACGAGGTACACACTGAACATTATCTTTTTCTTAATCCACACTTTCTCAGAATGCTAAAAATGACATAACAACAGGTATACCATGTATTATATCTTGTATGTGTGCACGCACACACACACACACACACACACACACACACACACACACACACACACACACAAACTCACTCCATGGGAGATTGTTGTTTCTTAGAGTAATCTTGATGGATTAACAGACTCAGCTTCGTTTTACTTCAACATCAACAAAGGGAGATGCCAAATCACTGTCCAATGTAATGCTTGTATTATAACAGAGTAATTAAGTAAGTAAGTAAGTACATTTTATTTATATAGCACCTTTCGCAGACAGCAGTCACAAGGTGCTTCACAGGAATACAGTTGCAATATCTTACTGCATAGATTGAGCAAACACAAGGAAAATGCAAGGGCATGACACACCATAAATACCCACAAAACAACACAGAGCATCCGATATTAAAATCGGATCCATCCGATTTAAAAACAAATAAAGTACATAAAGCTGTAATGCGGTTATGCTACTTAAAGGCTATTTTAAAAAGGTAGGTTTTAAGATGCTTTTTAAAAGTAACCACAGACTCCAATGATCTCAGGGGTAAAGGAAGGGAGTTTCAGAGCCTAGGCGCCACTGAACTGAAAGCACGGTCGCCTCTTGTTTTAAAATTTGTTCTGGGGACGACTAGAAAAGCTTGGCTGGGCGACCTTAGAGCCCGACTAGGGGTTGGTTGTACTAAAAGATCCCCAATATATGCGGGAGCTGCATTATGTAGGGCTTTATAGGTCATTACTAAAATTTTTAAATCAACTCGAAAACTGATAGGCAGCCAGTGCAAAGCCTTAAGTACAGAGAGTGTGTGTGTGTGTGTGTGTGTGTGTGTGTGTGAGAGAGAGAGAGAGAGAGAGAGAGAGAGAGAGACTGGAATTAATACAAAAAATATATAAATACCTAAATAAATCAACTAAAAACCTGTTGTGTGTGCCACATACTGTACTGTATACAGCATGTTCACACACAACTCACATTTGAGCACACATATATTGCATTAATACATAATTCTGTATACATCAGAGCATGGGATTAATCTGTACATACTGTAAATCACTCTGATTGCAAAGGCTGTCATTAGCCAACATGCTAACTCCAATATTCTCAGTGTGGTGAGTGTAAACTGCTTAGAGGCATAATCGTATATATACAGTATGCACCATAGGAAACAGTGGTGCTGCCCAGCGTCCACTAATCCACATGCTAGACTCAGGATTACCAGGAGAGGATGGGATGTCCATGTGAATGTGGGAGGGGTTAAATGCCTATCACCCCCACTTCACACACACACACAAGAATATTACATTCTTCATATTGCCCCTCCCTATCACAATAGCTTAGTCCGGCCCCTGTGGCAGACATTAAGAGGATCTCTGGGAGGCTCTGCTATTGCTACTATAGAAAAGCTCTGCTGACTGGATACAGAATGAGCAGGGGGGAAAGGGCAAGGGTTATCAATACGTTTGAGATAGACTGAACGTTTGGAGAGGGCATCTCTTTGTTAATGACTTGGCAAATAATCAAAGTGAAAGTATCACAGTAGTACAAAAAAATCAACATAATATAAATCAATTCAATGTCAAACAATTCTTGCTGAAAAAAGGGATTAACTATTAATTCACAGGTTGTCCAAAAGATCATCAAATTCAGCAAGCACCCCTCCGCCAACACCACTACAAATCACACACAACACACACACACACGCACGCACGCACACACACACACACACACACACACACAGCATCAAATGGCATTTATACTTACAGTAACACTAGTAATGTAAGGACATGTCTTTTCGTGGAGCACGCACCTCCTTCATGAAACATCAGTGAAGCTAATGTGAGGCGTTGATTTAGGAAGCTGTTGGTGTACTCGCAGTTGATTTGTATCATTACCACCCACTCTGGAAAATCAATATCACTATCAAGTAACCCTGAATATGAAAGCATCACACAGTCCCAGTTTGCAATTTCCTCTCCATTTCAACTTCACCGTTTATTAAGCTCTCCAAAAGAAATCAACGATGACTAAATTATTTTGAGAAAGAGCCTCGGGCAGCAGAGGCCTATTCAATATTCTGACTAAAAAAAAGAAAGGAAGAAAAAGGAACAAGGAGAGAGGAAAGAAGGGGAAACAGACTGACTCAAAGTAAAACTAGATTTAATATCTTAATGGCTTCTGTGGAAAAGAAAAAGGAAAACGGTTGAGAAATCCAATTAAAAGTGGATGATTGCCACACCGAGGTAGAGACATGAGCCTGTTTGTCGGCCCCACTGGCCCCATATAAAGATGTATGTGATGCTGATGAAGTACTGTATTTATAATGCTGTGATGTGACAGGTGCGAACACTAGTGTGTGCTTACTGTATACATGTATGCTTAGCATCTGAAAGGCCTCTGACAATATGCAGTCAGTGACCAACTAGTCTGAGCTAATGGCAAGACTACAGGATAAAACACAAAATGCAAGAAAAAACGTTGACACAGTGTGTGTGTGTGTGTGTGTGTGTGTGTGTGTGTGTGGTGCGTAAGCGTTTCCACTAATGCCTCTCAAGGTGACTTGGCCTTCATCCTACAGGGCTTTCCTTCCCATTCTTTTTGGGATTGAAATTATGATGAAGTAATTTTTCTACTGAAATTGCCTATGTCACTTGTGGTATCTCTCTGTAAATTTCTCAAGTGTATTTTCAATCCCTCCGTCACCCTCCCTCTCTCTCCTCCTGTCTGTCTCTCTGTTCCTCTCTCTCTTTCTATTTGATCTCTCCCTTTCCAGTTTTCTCTCTCTTCTCTCTTGACATATCAATGTGTCAATGTCACATTACACTGTCGCCCTACAAGTGGAACAATTTAGCACCTAGCGGGAAAAAGGCTGACCCTTTTTATTTCCCGCTAACACATTTTTGCCCCTTATAAAACATGGAAATCGAAGCAAATTCAGAAAGACACAGATGCAGTGACACAGGCATGTGCACATGCGTGCACGCACGCACGCACGCACACACGCACACACAGTTTGATATGAAATATTACCTGCTTGTTTCAAGGGACAATAAGACGCAGTGTTGAATATGTCATCAGCGTAGAGAGAGAGAGATTCCTCTGAGACATGTGGCCTAATTTCTTATTTTCAAGAGGAAACTTATCTAATTATACATAAGTTAACTTCCTAGTGGTCGATTCAAGGGCAACACTGAGCAGTATGGATGAAGAGCATTAATAGTAATAAGGCTATAGCAACATTTTGCTTGCCGTGGCCTTTCTTGCATTTGGCACAACGCAGTCATGTTTATTTGTATCTGTCCTCTTTACTAAAACACACAATAGCAGCTTTCATTTTATTCCTATTCCGATGGTTTTATTTATTTATTTATTTATTTTTATTTTTATTTTACCTTTATTTAACCAAGAGTTCCCTGGAATGACTGTGTGTGTGTGTGTGTGTGTGTGTGTGTGTGTGTGTGTGTGTGTGTGTGTGTGTGTGTGTGTGTGTGTT
>JAODTR010000024.1:3465449-3491573 GCA_025399935.1 Amblyopsis rosae
TGTGTGTGTGTGTGTGTGTGTGTGTGTGTGTGTGTGTGTGTGTGTGTGTGTGTGTGTGTGTGTGTGTGTGTGTTGGACATCGGATGAGGATCGGATGGTGGGAAAGAATAAAGGTAGGACGGAAGTGATTAAACACTATAGAAAAGAAGAAGGAGCAGATATGTAATAGAAGGGCGAAGATATACGAATGGATTCCAGCCAGAAATGCGCATGGGCTGCCAAGCAGGCTTTGACTGTATGCAGACGGCCTAACGTAAAAACAGAAAGCCCTGAGATGCCATATCTGTTTGAAATGCTTTCCCCCCTCTCAAAGCTAAGCCCTTCGGCATGGCCTGGTCTGTTTCTCTGTATCCCCTCCTCCCTCGCCACACACCATATGGACATAGCACTCTACACTACAGCGTAACACAATGATGGCCATTTAATCAACAGAATATAGATATGTTCTATATCATGGTGCGAGTTCAGTGCTGTGGTGAAGAGGTACTATTGTCTACAGTTTCCTAAAGCCATATAGGCATAATTGTCTGAGCTTGCGTTTTGACACAAGTCACTATGAAATCCCTTGAAGTACTTTTAGCAAATTTTACAAGGTCCACTGTGTTTAAATGTATAGTATGCAGAGTACATGCATGCATATATCTATGTCTTATGTCTTCCTCAACTCTGTCCCCAGCGGTCGATAAATACACATTAGCTCTTTATAATACAGTAACAGACATTTAGTAGAACTCTTGCTGAATTAATGGAGTGGCTCACATGATTGAGAGCAGCTGGTTCAGAGGCATATCACACAGTACATACCGGTAGATCACATTAGGACACATCTTACTTTTTGGACCAAAAGTGGGGGATGGGCAAACAATTTTGTCTTCTGTCTTCAGGTCTTCTCTCCAGTCTGAATGTTTGTCATGCTTGCTTTAGTCATTACATCACAATTCTGGCGCTGTTGATAAAGGGGGAACGAGATATGAAAAACAATAAAACGATGGATGAAATGTAGGTCAATGGAGATGTGTTTGGGGCAGTTTCTCTTGCTCTCTCATTTTCATCCTCTCTTTTTCTTACTGCCTCCCTCTCTCTTAATGGGCCACGAGTAAAGAGGCTAAGAGGTTGTGTGACAGGAAACTTCACTCATGTTTAACATATAACTAATGAAACTGGTGAAAGGCACTGAATGGCACTGAATGAATGTCACGTGTGGTAACTCATAGGCTATAGTGAAACACTAGTCTATATATTTCCCCTCCCAAAGTAGATACCGGCATATCCTGTTGGAGAGGATGAATGAAAACTTTCAGACTTTCTTCATACACAAGCTCCAACTCCAACTCCAGCACACAAACTATTTGCATTCTGTATGCTGTAAGGTTCAGGTAGTGGAGGCAGGTATCCCAGCCAGAAGAGAGTTGCCGTTGTCTATAGGGAAGAGTTAGTCTTGCATAGCCAGCCTTTACTAACGTAAAGTCTGCGACACAGCGCTGGCTACATGACAGGAAAGGTATTTTGATTGACATGCACGACAACGAACTACATAACTCAACGACTGGCAGCAGAATAGAGCTATATGATGTTGTTCTGTGAGGAAAGTTGGTTAGAGACTGAACGCTCAAGGGTTGGATATATATACAGTATGGAATGGCATAGTGGTCTTTAGATATAGATGGTAGCCATGTCAAGAGTTTGTTTCTTGAGAATTGGCATGACTGGCTGTCTTGAAGGCATCTGAAGCCTGTGGAAAGAGAAGAGTTGATTAAGGACGGCATTAGAGATTGTCATGGAGAAAAGCTGTGAGAATAGGATCAAGTGGGTAGGTAGAGGCCTGGATGTGGTGAGTGTTTGGACATTCTCTGAGAGGATAAAGACTTTTGATTGAACGCTAATACATCATTTTTGTTTATGGGGAATGGTTGCATCACAGAATCATAACATTGTGTATAAAATGGTGGGATCTATGACATTTCTAGTACTAGGTCTCTAAATTGAAATGAATGACCCTGTAAAGAAAACTGTTGATTTGTCTCTTTGTTTTCATATGCTCTACTTCCACTTTTAATCGATAGTGTCTTTTTTTATTTGCTATGATTTAAAACCAATATAGACAATAGACAATATTCTCTGTTTTGATAGGGTATTCACGCTACAAGTTAACTTGGTTGAAGTGGTACTCTAGGATGTTACATGTATCTTCCTGTCTTTCATGGGGAAAATACTCCCCTTCTGTTTGATTGGGATGTTGACAACATCCAGTTTTGTAATGACTGTGAAACGTTTACACCAAGTCAACTGAATAATGACATTCAGAGTAAGAAATCTTAGATGTTGGGTGGACCTGTGACACATACAATAACTCCCTGCCCATCTGGTCCTTGTGCCTTGGGAGACCAGGGTTTAATCCAGCCTTTGGTAATATTCCAATCCTTCCCGATATATTTCTCCCTTTTTGTTCTCTGTATTTTCACAGTCCTATCTATTAATAAAAAAAGACAAAAAAAGAAAAGAAAATTATATAAAGTCAGTCTCCCCTACAAATGCTGCAGGTTTCCAATTATGCAACCCGGTAATAAATGGTAACCAGCACTAGATCACTCTTTGTGAGAGGGGCATGGATATGGGCCAACACTTTTCCAGGTCAATATTTCTGTATTTTTTTAGAGGAAGGAGAGGACCCCACCCTGAAAGCTATCCATAGGACACCTGAGCAAAACCATGTCACATGAGATCCTCCCCGTGACATGAGATCTATTGAAACACAGGATGAATCGAAACATAATTTTAATGCTTATATCTTAAACACATCCTTATTTGATGCAGACATCTTCAACTCAGGCAGGATGTTGTTTACCTTGTATATCTTAACCAGATTTGCCACTACATAAAAGATAAAGTCATTATGAATAAAGCAACTGGACTGTAGAAGGATTATGGTATCAGTATGACTGTTATTCAATCACTGAATCCTACTTTTCTTACATTTCTGCTTAAATGTTTTGGCTATTATCAATACAAAATTAACCGGTGATTTTTTATTAATGTATTTATTTACTGTTCATGTAGTAGCTGTAAATCATTATAATATAGACCTATCTGACCAATTTAATTTAGTTATATAGTCTGTACGTTAATATATAGTAAATTATATGGTCTGTACAGATTAAATATAGCAAAAGACAGGCGATGATGACTTTTAATTAATCTCTGAATTCAACCTGCTGTGACCGAGCTTGGATTTAGAGCATTGCGCTCCAACGTGTGTGCGCTCCTCTTCGGACCCGCTCTCTATGCAAGAGAGAGTGGGAGGAGCGGAAAGTGTTCAGTCCAATCCCGGAGCCGCTAAGCCTCTCTTACGTTCCAAAACCCGCCCGCGGAAACTAGTGAAACCCTCCCATAGAGGTGCGAGCGCAGATGTCATGAGAAAACCCGCATGCTCGCTGCGCGCACTACCACAACGTCTGACACACCGCTTCACGCCGCGGCCGCCTGCCTGCCTCCCATTCCCACACGGTCTGGAATGCTACCAGCGCAGACAAGTCTCCACGGCCAACGAAAGGACATCGATGCACATTGTTTACCTCTTTTCCGTTTGTATTATTTCTAACCCAGGATCTTCCCCCGAGCTTTTTAAGTGTTTATGTGTGTTTCTTCATGACTGCTGCGTCCGGGAGCGAGCCTCAGCACCAGCTCCAACACGGCCAAAACAATGCGGGGTAAGATCACGCCGTGCACGGCTACTGACAGCTCGGCATGTGCGCGGCACTTTAGACACTCATCACTTCAGACACTCGGAGCCCTGAAAAGTAAAATGCACTTGCTAATGTTATTGTTACGGCTGTCTGGATTTCCACAAACTCTGGATTTTGATTGATGTTTTTCTGTAGCTAAATTAGAAAACTCTATTTTCTTACAGCCTTACTATGAATGTGTGTGCGTGTGTGTGTGTGTGTGTGTGTGTGTGTGTGTGTGTGTGTGTGATTGGTATATGCTATAAATTATAAACATATTAACTATGTAAAATAATTTCTTGAAAGGTATGGATTAAATGTGCAATATAGGCCTAATAATCTGAGGCTATTCTTTCAATGTGGGATTTCAGTCTTGTTGGTAATATAGGTTTTAAACTTTGCACGATGTAGCCTATAATATGTTAATTACTGCTAGCAGTAATTAACTGAGTTAAAAAATGAAAACAATTATTACTTTTTACGAACTCTGGCACCATCATCCTAAAATCTATTTCAGTCCATATAAGGCGCATCGCCACGAGGAAGTTTAAAATCACTGTTGTCCCACCATCACTCGTGCACATGCACTGTCAGTCTTACACGTACGTGCGCATGCACCCATACACCCCGCATATACAGAAAGCCTACCAACTCCTTCTGCGCAGCCACCGCTCACCAAACACTTCCTCACATGACATGTAAAATAGGCCTATAATTTAGTTTTTTGTTTACCCCATTTTTGTTGGTTGTAAAATGTGTGACTCAACAAATGTACTTTTTTTAAATGATCCCATTGGTAATCTTGTTTAGGCCTGTTGGAAAATATGTGGTACAGAAGAGCTGATACAACTGCAAAATGTGTTGTAGCCATAGGCCTAAGTTATGAACCAATTTAGTTGCATATATAAATAAGTGATGTCCAATTCGTTAATACTCTTATAATACAAAGCCTACAAAAATTCTAAATCTAAATAGCAATAGCTACTTATCTTATAATAAATTATAAGGCTGTTCTGATATAGATTATCAAGTTTTTTCTTTATTATCCTAATATTATTATTTTCTATAATTATCTTTTTTTAATATCTGAAAAATATTCATGTTCTTGTTTCTACAGATTTTTCCTTTTATTTTAATTCAAATTGTGTATACTCCTCATGTTTATGTTTAAACTAAATGTTTCAACAATTGTTTTTATTATATATTACCAATATTCTTCTAATCCATCAGAATTTTTTACTTTTCTGTTGAGAATAAATAAACTACATCACAAATTAAAAAAAAATATAAATTAACCCAGTAATAATCATTACAAATAGAAAACAATGGGCACCTCTTCACTCAAAATCATGTTCTTTATCGTAGAGAGCTCCTCTCTAGTGCACCTTGCGTTTTGACTCCACACCTATTTTAATGGGCCTTGTGACCACTTTCCTGCACAGGGAACTTTGGGAGGGATATCGAAAGCTAAAGCTCTCAGTTTATAGCCATGGTGGGCAGAAGAGGCCCCTAAAGCGTCTTGTGCTCTCACTCACCCTCTCTCTACCCCCCCCCCTGCATTTGCTCTCTCTTTCTCTCTATCTCTGCTTCTCTCTCTCTCTCTCTCTCTCTCTCTCTCTCTCTCTCTCTCTCTCCCCCCATCTTCCTCTCTCTCTCTGCACGCCCCAAAGGGTTTTGTCAGATAGAATTAAATCAGTGTGGGCCATGCTGCCCCCTCTCTCAACCTGTGTGTGTGTGTGTGCGCGCCTGTGTGTGCGTGCGTGTGTGTGTGTGGAGACATGGCTGCCCTTACAGAGAAATGTGTTCGCAACCATGAGGTTATGAAATAATGGAGGCCTCTCATGAGTGGTGGTAATTATCATTTAACAATAGCTCTGACCGTAGATGATGTCACCCCTCGGCCCTGCAGGGGAGACCTAAAGGACAGAATAATATCAAGCAGACTTCTGTATCTCGCACCATAAAATAATGTTGTTTTCCCCTGAAATTATATTTTGACATTTTGGAAGAACATTCTTTTTTATATAAATAAATTATACCGTTGGTGTCTATGTGTAAAATATTATTAAACATATGGCTGCTGTGTAACATTTGTAACAGCATATGTGACAGTAGCTTCACGTGAGAGCAATAATAATTGCTAAGCTTGTGTCACAAATAAACATGAAACATAATGAAAGTCCACAGTATTGTTGATTTGTGAGTATTGTTAATGTAAACCTGTAAACTTAATTGCCTTAAGTTTACATCAACAATACTGTGGACTTTCATTGTATATAATTTCAATCTATTATGCTTACTTGAACAGTAATCTGTATGTTATTTACTACATGATTTACTGAAATAAAATAAATATTGGAGCTATGTCATTATCAGTGGCATTACATTCACTTTTCTCCTAACACAAATATTGCTTCATTGACACTATACTATCACAATATAACCCAGTCCAACAATGCAAACACACATCCATCATGTTAAAACCCTACTGGTATGAATTATTAGCTTATTATATGGTGACACCAAGGTCCGACAGGTCATACATACATACATACTCTAGAAAGAGAGTGAGGGGAGGGGACACAATGCCATGTGAGCCTCTTTGTTAGTGACATGTGTCAATCACAGTCTCCCATGCCCCTTCGCTGACGCAAAAATATGGGATGACAGAGAAATAAAATAGAGAGCAATGAAGTGAAAATGTGATAACAGGTGGAAGGTGTAAAAGAGGGCAGGAATGGAAGGTGCCGGAATAGATACTGTGACAAATTATCACATTTCTAGAAAGAAAATAGTTTTTTATAGCAATACTGTAACATAGTGTACCATATAATGCTAAACTATACTGCATCTCCTATAAATGAGCGGTGGTACCAGGCTATGCACATGCACACATAGTGTCACTTATTGTGGCTCACCCTAAGTGATGAGATCTTGATGTTCTGGTGTGACAGTACAGTATTTTGATTTTATGAGTGTTATTTATATGTAACTATTGGATCTTATAAAGCAAGCAAGCAATTTTATTTATATAGCACAGTTCATACATGGAAGCAATTCATTGGGCTTTACAAATGGCATATAAAATCAAAAGACTAATTATAATATCACTAAAATCAAAAGAAGTGAGTGTTCATACAAAGGCGCGTGAAAAGAAAAAAGTTTTTAACCTCAACTTAAAAACTGATAAATTTGCAGCAAGCCTTAGATCTTCTGGTAATTTATTCCATTCATGTGCAGCCTAACAGCTAAACGCTGCCTGACCACATTTAGTTTGGACTAGCTGACCTGTGTTCATAGATCTAAGAGTCCCTAAACCCATACATGCATACGCTGACAGAGCCCTGCTGAAAGCATTCACAAAGATAGCGCCAGTGCTCCAATACGCATGACAGCCTAATGCCAATAGAATTAGTCCCCTCTTGCCTTGCTTTGGCATTGATCTGTCTGATCCTACAGAATCAATTTTTAGCCAAACCCAACGGAAACAACTTGTTTGGATCCATGCCTGTTTGGTTTTACATCCATGGCACGGCATTACATTGCCGTTACGCTACGTAATCAGAAAATGTACTGTATATTAGCCCAATATGTTAAATATCTGCATGTTAAATGTTTGTATGAGTTTGTGTGACTCATGAAGGTTCATTAACTAAAGCTACAGTAGTTTAGATGCCACCTGCTTTATCCACCTCTACTGCACAACCACAGCTTAGCTAAAGGTATACGTGTTGCAGGACATCAGATGGTCATTTTGAGGTCATAAGAAGAAGTAATACAACAAAAAGCAATTGCCTAAGTTTTGGAATTTCATGTCTGCTTGCTCCTGTGGCCATAAACATTATGGGTGACTGTTTCATGATTTTAGTCCCAACACACTTATACTTTGCGGTGCATGTGTGTAAGTTTGCTTGTTGAACTCGCTCTGGTTTGTATCTGTTTATTGTGTCTTTGTGCTGACTAATGGCCCAGTGTTATGTAAGAAGAGAGAGGAGATTACTCCCAAGCCCATGCCGGCCACACAGTTAATCCCTCACACAGCCCTACTGACTGACTGAGGTGCCACGAGTGGTGTTGCAACGCAAGCACACACACACACAGACTGTATATACAAACCAGTATACACATATTTCTGATGTCCCACTGACTGTACACATGTCTTCCAGACAGCATAGTCTTCACCATGTCTCTGATAGGCAATCAATTGTCTAATGCAATCCTGCCAATAAGTGGTTGTGTGACCTTTAAGTGTGTGGTCCCAGTGTGGGCCTGTGTTACTGCTAACGAAGAAGATAGCCCATGTTGGTTTAGTTTGTGCTCGGCATGCGCTCAATGTTAGTTTTGATCAATCCCATCTGGATGTTTGAGGGAATAGCTGGTTTCTCTTTTTGCTAAGTCAATACTGTCTTTTCAATCTTTATACATACCAAGCAGGGCTATACAACACCAGTGCTTGTGATTTTTGTGTTTCTGCTTTACCTTAGCCGGGAGGGATTTCATACTCAACCACTCCTAAGTCTAAATATGCCTTGAAGTCATAGTTCTATGACAGCTCCCTCTGTTTTGTCAGTTTTACTCATCCATAAAGGCAGTACGTCTCAACGGAACCACGGCTATATTCAATATTCACATTTTCTTCAAATTAATTTTCCTTTTCAAAAGATATTACCAAGTAATGTGTGCATAGAAATGCATACATACAGAATGATACAATGACAGCAGCTGTTCTAAAATGCCAGACCATTACAATAGAAGGAATAAAACTTTCTTTGTATTTGGATTCTATATAGAGAAAATGAAGGTGAATTGTTTATGTTTAACCCTACTACTTAGAGCATAGAATGCATTGAAAGTTTTTGGTAAAGGTAAAGTAAGAGATGCTGGAGAAATATTGTTGATATGTTATCTAAACAACTAAACAAATACACACATACTTCAGTGCTCCCCCACATTGGACGCCTTTACGTGTTAATAATATGATTTTCATATGAAGAAGTGAGTGATAGAGAGAGACACACTAACAAACTGACTTGATTTGCGTGTGTTGGCGTGTAGCCTACCCAGAGCATACGAATGAACCAGACTACACAGTACAATTGCACTGCCTTTAGCACTGGTTTGAGTCAGTGTGCCCCTATATACAGTATGTGAACACAACCATACTGACATGTGGCAGATTAATGTGTTACATATTCCTTTGTACACGCAGACTACATGTTCTCATGTTTTGCTGTGTTAAATTGCAGGCGCGTAGCATACACAATTATGACTGTGCCATGTTTTCTTAATGGCAAAGATTAACCTGTTTTAGTGCTAGTAATCTTACTGGGTCTCTCACTGCCTTTCCAGTATCTGATGTATTAGATAGCGCACGTGTGCGTGTGTGTGTGTGTGTGCGTGTGTGTGTGTGTGCAGTACGTGCATGTCCTATAAGCAAACATACAGTTGATGCAGGGACTCCTGTAAAAGAGAATTTATGCATTTACAAAATCAAAACGGCTTTGGTTCAATCAACACATATAATGTTCATAATGCATTGTGTTAAATCAGCCAGCAGGGACAAGGAAGGGGGCTTAGCATGAGCAGGTGAAGAGCAGACTGGGGCTAGGCCAAGCCAAGCTATGTGATAGTCTTTGTGATCAATTTGCGCCCGTGAGAGCGATGCCCCTGGGGCCTCTTTGGGGAGAACCTTGTTAGGCTGAGTTAAATTGTGGCCTAGGGCGAGCTATTAGCAGCCGTCCCTGAGAGGAGACACACACACACACACACACACACACACACACACACACACACACACACACCAAATCCCACACGCACTCATATCTTGCAACACACAAACGCAGATGTAGACCGTCACGCTCTCACACTGACATTCTCACACATGAGTCACACGTGCGCGCGTGCGCACACACACACACACACACACACATACATACAATATGTGCATTTTATTTAATAATCACATCACTTTACAGCAGTTATTCTCAGCCAGACACTTTTGAGAGATTGCGGTTCAAAAAGGTTATGGGTCGGTGTATCCTGTAGACCAACGCAGAGTATATACAGTACACACTACACACAAATACATGCAGTACAAACATACATGTAGAATGTACCTGCGGTTAAACTGTTCTCCCTTGAGTCTTATTATTATTATTGACTTTTCATTCACGTCAATAAGACTTAGTGGAGTGTCCCCATCTTTGTTTCCCTGACGCTGTCCCGACTGGCCGCTAGCCACCATCACCATAACGACAGGCCAAATCTAAGCAATGTGAGGACAAATGTCCCTTCCACATTATATAAGAACTAATAGTAACTCTGTCTCAGTATTGTCTCTCTCTCTATTTCTCTTTAACTCTTTCTATGTATCTCTCTCTCTCCACACACACACACACACACTGTCATATACAATTAGGCTCAAGAGCAACACCATAGGAGGAGCATGAATCTAAGGAAGGACGCTACTTTCTCACACTAGCTACTAGACGTGAGCCGTATGTGTGAGTGCATGTGTGTGTGTCTTCATCCAAATGTATTCTTTTTACCCAAACATGTCATTGTAAGTCATTGGACAACAGCTTATAATGTGCATGTGTGTGAAAAGGGCAAAAAGAGAGATGTGTATTTCCCTCTGTGTGTGTGTGTGTGTGTGTGTGTGTGTGTGTGTAATGACCAGATGCGAACCTCTCACATTTGTTCCTTCCGTTCTGCTTCACCTCCTAGTGGTCCTGGATAAGGTCACAGGTCACATGGGTCCAACAGGTCACCCATGGGGATGGTGTTTATGTGTGTGTGTGTGAGTACAGTGACCATTAAATGCTGATATTTGGATGTTTTTCCGCACGTCTGTCGCCTTCTAACCATCTGAGGACTACAGGAAGAGAGAGAGAGTGTGTGTGTGTGTGTGCTCAGGATGTACACATAGCATACTGTATTTCAAGTGTTTGTTTGTCTTGTCCACGTTTGTGTATCGATGTGTTGGACTACTGCCAGTGGCCCTCATCTGTTCCCGTACTGTATCGTCCAATCACAGCGAACCGCAGCTGATCCCAGACCTGTTATCTGAGCAATTACCCAGAGTGCTTTGGGGCTGCATGGCAAGCTAGACGTGCTCATGTCCTATGACATACAGAGTGGGGGAGGGGGAAGGGCATCCTTACATATGTGCGTGTGCACTGGGGGGTGATGATGAGCTTGGGGGAGCAGGAGGTGGAGGGGTTGGGGAAGGGGGGATGGTCATACATTTATGTCGCTTTAGCAACAGTATGAATATAAAATGTGTGTACTGGACAAAGACATGCATGGCATCACTGGGGCTTGTTAGCCGGAGTAGGATCAGCAATGGGGGAAGCTGCATTTAGATTATTACTCGGATAACAGACAAACAAAACATGTTTTCTAACGAAGGTGGACAGTTGGATAATGCGTCTGTTATGTGGACGGTATAGAGTTTAACGTAGGCCTCTGAATACGATCGCCATTCGAAGTGGCGCAGATTTGCTGCTGTACACAGTAGAAAGTTTACAAGGCCATGAAACCTTTGCTGTCTTTTTATTAAGTCTCTTCCATGGTTACTGTAGTCTTAGTCCATTGAGGACACACTGACTGCTGGGAACGGGATGCTTCTGATGTTGAGGGTGTTTAAAGTTAGGATATATTAGGGAGAAAATGTTAACCGTCTCAAATTGTACCTTGAGAAATATCAGTAAAACTGTAAACGAGGAGCAGGAGGAGCACACAGAGTTGTAATGGTTCACAGTATGCAGGGCAGATTGACTGTCTTATTTTTATTTTGTTTCTTTAAGCAGGGCAAAGTCGGCCACCTCTCAATATTGTTCTTAGATGTTTCAAGGCAGTGGAGAGATGCATTAAAAAGGGAAGTAATTGAGAGCGTTGCAAACCAAAGGCAGTGACAGTATTTCACAGATTTTAATGGGACAGTGTGATGTGAAAACATGACAGGAGACACATGGGGAGAACCCACGCGCCAGCGTTACATGCTATTCCCAGCTGTGTGTTAATCCACTCCGCTATCGCAGCACCAAAAAGCTGTGCCTCTCATCATCGTCTGGGAAATAACTTCCTCTCTCCCGGCAGTGGGAGAGGGAAGACAGAGCTATGCTAAGAGATGGAAATAGATTATAAAATAGGGGGAAATTGAAATGGTTTTCAAGTCACACTTACACTAAGAGAGGAATAAGGAGAAACATTAAAAGGCAGGCAGACTGTAAGAAACAGGACAAAAGCAACAGCATATTTTATTGTCTTTACATTTGTGGATCTAGTTAAAGGTGTAGTCAGCAATGCTGGCGAAATAATGTTGATATTTGAACTCAGCATCCAAACAAATACACCTGTACTCAGTACTCCCTCAGATGCTCCACCTCCCAAACATGGATAGTGCTGTGGTGCGGTTGGCACCACTTATTCACACCAGATTATTTTACAGCGCGTACACAGGATGGCTAGTGGTCTGTGAGGAGATGTATGCACTCCCTATATAGTGTTATTGCTTAAATAGAAACATTGGACATTTATATTATTATATATTATATTTGACATATTCTAAAGAGTGTGTGATGAGAAAAAAAATCTGACTCAAAACCAGTAATGTAGTATCGGTCTACCTCTACAACACAGTAACATCACCATATTGTTACTGTTACTGCATGGCGTAGTGTAACAGCCTCATGCATTGCTGAATGGATTAAACATGTCGTTTGCCCCTTTTGCAATGACCCCCATTCGAATACTATTTAGTACAGTACAGTACAGTATACACACTAACTACATAACATGTATCTCTCACAAGCATGCATGCACATACAAACACACACATTATATGTTGGGCATAGTATCACCTAGTGGTCTTAATTTGACAATGCAATACAAGTTCACAAGGATATAGCTCTTGCCTGGCTTACATCATTAGCACTGTTTGCAGACGTGTATGTGATTGTGTGTGTCACTGTGTGTGTGTGTGTGTGTGTGTGTGTGCGTGTGGTTGTAGCAGCCTATACAGGAAGACTGGGATCACAATACAGTCTGTGTGAGCTCCCTCCCTGCGTAGTTCTGAACAATCACAACCCGCTGGTGCTTAGCTGCTGCTCTGTTTCTCTGCTGTGTAACAAAGATAATTAGTGCTCTATTTAGGGAGAGGGCCAGCCCAGGAAATACACAGGAGATCCTCCTTTCATTAAAAATCAATTATCATAACACACATGTCGTCTCTGTACACCTACAAAGGCACACACGCAATAGCCGCTCTCCTGTCTCCTAATGCAAACTTCACGCATACATTTGGGTTGACGACTGTATTGTCCAGCTGCTAGCCAAGTGTGCTTCCCCTGATATACAGCATGTCTACGCTCTGACTCCTCTATGTCTCTGTCTTTGTCTCTTTGTCACTCTGATCCTCCTCTTATCTGTGGAATCGTCAGCGTTGCAGTCCTGCTCTTACATAATAGCGCTGGGATAATTCTGGGCCTGTCACTGGCTGAGGAAGCTGTCAATCACTCTCTGTGGGTTAACTCAGGTCCACTTGACGAGCCGCCCACATGTGTATGTAGAGCCCCAGGTAGCCTTCGCTGAACAAACAGAGCTAACCATACATGAATGCCTATGGGGGACTTCGACTGTTTACTCTGCAGTTATTTGTTATTTGTTCTGCGATTAATAGTTATAGAACTATACGATGTCTACTTGAAATGTAAAGGCTCAAAATGAATTATGCTACCCCCAGACATTATCTTTAAGAACAGCAAATCAGAGCCTCCTCAAAACAACACATTAAATCTTAAGTCTGCCATGATCTACCATTCCAGCTGCACAATAACAGTATTTAACACAAAACATTAAGTGTGGAAGTGGGAGTTTTTATTTATTTTCATAACGATTTAAGGCCCTATTATTGGTTTTATAATGCGAAGCGTTTAGACAGCGCGTTAGTACCAGTGGTGACGATACACCGCGCAGACTCTATAGAACGATGACATCACTTCCTTAGTAGTGTGACGGCTTAGCAAATCATTGCTGACAGCCAGACAAGCGCAGTGAGTGGGTGGTCACCCTGGCAACAGTGATGCTGTCATGACCGTCTCTATATCCTACCTGACAGGCCCCGCTGGCAATGAACGCACACTCAACAATGTGCACACCCACTCATAAACACTTGAAAATATACTAAACATACACATGGAGACATGCCCCCCCCCCCCCTCCCAGCACACTGTAAGATGCACAGTGTTGCTGATACAAAAATACTCAGAAATACACAGTGAAACAATGCACATACCCACACATGCTACTAGGATAATTATACCCCCCCCCCCCACACACACACACTGAAAAACACAGTCTCCCGTGGGGCAGAAACACACCGCAAGGATATATTTAAATCACCTGTTACAGAATAAAACAACAATCCTCAGAGATAGGAAAGCTGTAAATATGTTTTAAGATTAAAAACAAGTGAGGGCTTCCACACAGTATAGCAGACAGTGTAGGCTACATACATTTGCATTAGATAAACAACATTGACACCATCTCCTGTTTACTGTTGTTTTGGGATCAGATGATAACTGCCCCGAAGCACAACCGACCTTTTACAACTAAAAATAGTTGCAGGCAGTGTGTATTGACAGCTCTGCATTTGTTTGTGTCTACTGTGGGTATACCATTCGTCCCAGCCATGCTGCTCTGACCCAGTTCACAGCTACTTGGCCAGAGCTGGCACAGGTTTCCAGTGTGCCCAGTGTGTCATCAAGTCAACAGTCTATTGACCCCCGGGAGTATGGGGGTAGATAACAATACAGATTGTCCTTCAGATGAAGCAGGGAACCAGTTGACCCAGCATGGTTGAACTAGACAGTGTACTGTATACTGTATTGACAGTTGCAATGGAGACATCACAAGTTCCACAGTGCAGCAGGTTAAATGCCAGTGAAAAGACAATGGATGCCCTATGATAGTGTAGGAACCTCGGGATCTTTCTCCTGCACACCATTGTAAGAAATGCACGTGGAACTTGTCTTGACACGTTTACTGGAACCCAAATCAAAATCTACACAATTGTTGAATAACAAGCACACCAACACATTGTGTGTACTCATCACTCACACACCCCACTGCTAATGTATATACAGTAGTAGTAGCTGGTGTAAATGTCTAATGTATACTGTATGCTGCTTATGGTAAAGAATATGGTAAAATGCATGGTATTTGCATTTCCAGTTTAGCTGTTGATTCAAGCCTGCGTCATGGATATAGCACAGTCTGCGTGCTCTCCAAACCTTTAGACTGTGTATTCAACAGCTGTTTCAGCTACTGTACATACTCTAGCTAAGCTAGTGCGCAACAGTGATGACCGTCTCCCAAGGAAATCATTTCAGATTAGATGGAACTAATCTCTTTATAATGTGCCGTCTCAGCAGACATACATACCTACTGTACAGTACCTGTAGATTGATCTCATATCTCTGAAGAAGAGCCTCTCTCTCTGTGGTGCATCTATGTTTAGATGCACCAGTGACAGGTGCTTATGTGTGATAGATTGAGATACTGTAGTGTTGCTGGTATGTTGTGCCTTTGCCTATCACCGTATATGGAGCTGCCTATACAGTAAGTAAATGAGCGATGGAAGTGACGATGACATTTATAATTGCTATGTATATGTGTGCATGCCTCTGCACTGTAGGCTTTCTTGTTTCCTCAATTTGTAGTGTACATCAGGGAAAGTCTACCTTCTCTTTGGTGTGTGTATTTGTCCTGACATGGCATAACCCATTCATTAATTGCAAATAACCTCTCTAACCTGAAATAGTTTCCCCTTGACTGTCACAGCAATGCACCAGACCCACCAATAACGCGGTGGTGTATGAGTGTGTACTCTAACCCTTTATATTTTTGTCATTAGTAAACTGCCGAAACACACAAAATGTCATTGTGCCCTTGTCACCTTGTGAAGTAGCACCCTAGATATAGTTGACACGCCATACACGTACCATATAGCAAATCAATTTCCCCATGGGGAAAATGAAAGTTTCTATGAATCATATACACGTCAGCTAAGGAGCTTGTTTATCCTGGTTTAATTAACGACCACCAACTGATCAGAACAACGGAATACTGATAAGCGACAGTCAACCAGGAGTTTTCCTTAACTGCTCTTTGTGCTTAGACTTAGTGTGAAGTGTGTTTTACATCACCTCAGTTACATGACACGTGTCTTCTGTCTTTTTCTCCTTTCTATGCCCATAGCCCAAATTGAAGTCATACCATGTAAAATCTGTGGAGACAAATCTTCAGGTATCCACTACGGAGTGATAACATGTGAGGGATGTAAGGTAAGACCTTTTTAATGCCAGACTTTTTCACACGTACTTTGTTAATACTTTTTGTTTCCTTTTGAAGTAATGCGCCACAATTATTCATGTCAACATTCCAAATTCAGATATATTATTACAGAGAATACAATTTTTTCACACCAATGTCTCTCCTACAACTCCTTTAGTAAGTAGTGCCTGTTCTGTCACTATGTACAGTAATAGTATGTACGTGTAACCAGGGTTTCTTCAGACGGAGTCAGCAGAATAACGCGTCCTACTCATGCCCTCGCCAGAGGAACTGCCTCATCGACAGAACCAACCGCAACCGCTGTCAACACTGCCGCCTACAGAAGTGTCTTGCCCTAGGAATGTCTAGAGACGGTAAGGCCTGAGCGTGCACGCGCACACACACACGCACATGCACGCACACGCACGCACACACAAGGATCGCTGATGTGATCTTAACTTGCAACCCCTGTTCTCTGAAAAAGAGTGGCGTGGTACCCACTGAAGCTTGAAAGAGAACACAGTAAATCTGTCAGAGCTGAACATGATAACCCCTCAGTGACCACCCATCTCTGTGCACAGCGGTGAAGTTTGGCCGCATGTCCAAGAAGCAGCGAGACAGCCTGTACGCGGAGGTGCAGAAGCACCAGGCCCGCCTGCAGGAGCAGCGGCAGCAGCAGACGGGAGAGGCCGAGGCCCTGGCTCGCGTTTACTCCTCCAGCCTCACCAACGGACTCTCCACGCTCAACCACGAGATCGGGGGCACCTACGCCAACGGGCACGTCATCGAGCTGCCCAAAGTCGCCCACGGCAACGGCGGGGTACCGGGCGGTTACTACGGCATGGACTCCACGCAGCCGTCACCCGACCAGTCGGGCCTGGACATGTCGGGGATGAAGCACATAAAGCAGGAGCCTGTTTATGATCTGACACCTGTCCCCAATCTGTTCAGCTACGGAGGCTACCAGGACAGTCAGCTGGGCCACAGCAACGCCAGCATGGGAGAGCTGGGTAAAAGGCACATTTAACATGTCACTGACAACTGCAGGTGTATTTGTATAACCTCAAACAGCGTTCAAGGGCACCATATATCACCTAAAATAATTAATAAAAGAAACAGCGCCCCCTGTACCTTATCCTCCCATAACACACTCAGATGTTTTAGATTTGGATTCCCCATAAGGGACATGATCGCTTGCAGAGCAAGTAATGGCAGGGAGAGTGATTCAGAGTGCTAATCTAGGAGCAGAACAGGAGATCAGACAGGCTTACAGGCAGCTAGCTGACAACCTGTCATTCTACGGTATACGTACTGTATGTGCAGCTAAGGTCCTGGGCGGAATGTACAATTTGAGGCTCGACACAAATCCACTAATCGAAATGCTTTGCAGTGAATATGTGCCTTAAATCTGTTAATCTGCTTGTGAAATTGTTGATCTGAATAAAAAGTAATCGAAATAATAATGACCGCAAAATAGCGCTTCGTAAACCAACAATGTTTTCATTGGCTTTCCTTCCCTCCAGACCGCATTGCCCAGAATATTATCAAGTCCCACCTGGAGACGTGTCAGTACACAACAGACGAGCTGCAGCAGCTGGCTTGGCAGACACACTCTTATGAAGATGTCAAGGTGTACCAGAACAAAGTGAGGCTGTGTATGTGCGTTTGTGCGTTCATGCGTGAGTTTCACAATATTAACATTTACCTGTCTCGCCGAGCATATTTGGTTGTTGTGTGCCATGCAGGTTCACACATTGGATATATTTACACTCATAGGCGTAGATTTTAGAGGGGGTGCAGGGGATGCGCCAAAGTGCATTTGGCACTAGATGCTGATGGAGTGCTATAGACCAAGCCGACAGTTCCATGATTTCTACATTAGCAAGGTCTATTTATCCAGTAGATTTGATCAATATATTAATCAGTTATGACCAACATGTGTAGTAGGCTACAATGTTTTAAGTCACGTTTAGTTAGATCATCCAAAACACAGATGTATTGAATGTTCAGAAAGTTTTGGGCATGTCACATGCACCTTTACTTCCCCAAAATAAAAGCTCATAAGGATTCACCAGAATGCAGACAATGAGGTGCCTGATTTTCAGCATTTTATGTGGGAGGACTAGCCTGGTGTAACCTGACCATATTCACTTTGTGAATGTCACTGACACGGTTGCACGCGGGGAGGACCCAAATGCAGAACATGTAAACATAGAACAAGAACAAGGAATTTTTACAGTTTATTTATTTAACACATGAAGTGACGAGACTAGCACAGGACGGGGATCACAAGACATTACAGTCACGCTCCATTGAGAAGCATTCACAGACATTGCCTCCTACTGGGAGTGGACCTCAGTTTTTTTCAAACTATTGGACAGCGTTGTCCAAAATGGCATTGCTGCAACTGTTTTGATTGCCTCATCTAGCTCTACCACCATTTTGCAACACTTTTGACACTTTTAACATCATGCCACTAGCCAACCCTGATTGGACCGCCAGCAGGGTGAAAGCACTAATGCTAACAGGGTTACCAGACTATAATCTCATCCAAAACAATTGGGCTGAGAGCAATAATTTTGCGGAGGAAGGCTAGGGAAAGACCCCCAGACCCCCCCACTTTTAATGTGCAAATGAAATCTACACACGTTTACAGTTATCAGCTGGTTCTAATGTTTTGACATTTGTATTACTGTGTTTATGGCTACACATTTTTTACAGTGAATATCTGGTTAACTTTGCAATTACAATAGGGGATGATTAAATAGGCAATGTGTTTTATATGTTCTATCTAGTCTAACCTCGAGTCCTGTAATGATGCCTTTTCTTCTTTTCTCAAAACGGAATGATAGATGTGCTGAAACCGCACAAATACAATGAATATATTACATTTTACATAATCCATTTAACAAGACTGGGTGTGTTTACTTTCAGACACGTGACGTGTTATGGCAGCAGTGTGCCATCCAGATCACTCATGCCATCCAGTATGTGGTGGAATTTGCCAAGCGCATCTCAGGGTTCATGGAACTGTGCCAGAATGACCAGATTCTTCTGCTCAAGTCAGGTGAGATGCCAGATAATGTTTTTTTTCTTCTATTCACCATTCCCTTAGTCTTGGTTTTGTTCTTTTTTGCTATATTAAATTTAGGCTTGTGCAGCCCTTAAAATTCAGTAATGCATTAAGGGACTTCATACTTTACTGAGAAGATCACTGAGTGATTTCATTGTCAACTGATCCCTTCTTTCTTCCAGGTTGCCTGGAGGTTGTTTTGGTGAGGATGTGTCGGGCATTTAACCCTCTCAATAACACTGTTCTCTTCGAGGGGAAGTACGTAGGCATGCAGATGTTCAAGGCACTAGGTAACATCAACTTTGTTATGTCTCACCTCTACTGACTGTCAACAGTTGAAATTCAAAATTGTGTCCAACATTGTGTTGTTTCTCTTCGTCTGCCTCTCCTCAGGTTGCGATGACTTAGTAAGTGCTGTGTTTGACTTCGCAAAGAGTATGTGTTCATTGCAGCTGACAGAGGAGGAGATAGCTCTGTTCTCAGCAGCAGTGCTCATCTCCACAGGTCAGTACAAACTTACAGTGACAAACTTACTTCCATGTATATACAAACTTACTTCCATGTATATACATGGAAGTAAGTTTGTTTATTTATATAGCACATTTCACAGATACAAAATCATAAAATGCTTTACCTTAAAAACATCAACAAGACTAAGCAAGGCACAATCCAATAAACAAAACGATAAATACACAAACAACAGAAATGGGAACCAAAACTATTAAAATTGGCCAATACATTCACATGTACATTAGAATGTTACAATTATTTAAAAATCTAACCAGACGCCTGTATAAATAAAAATGGTTTCAAATGTTACAATTGTCAGTGATTCTATGGAGTGGGACAGGAATTACAAATTTCTGGTGCAACAGCTAAGAAAGCACAGTCACCATGTGTTTTATGAGGGGTAATAGAAGATGTTGGTCTGGTAACCTAAGTGCTGTGATATACTGTGGTGGTTGTCCATGGAAAGTGTGAATATTAACTTGCTTTTTCGTTGTGTTTTGTGTTCCTTGTCCAGACCGGCCATGGCTCATGGAGCCCCGTAAGGTACAGAAGCTCCAAGAGAAGATCTACTTTGCTTTGCAGCACATCATGCAGAAGAACCATATGGACGAAGATGCCCTGGCTAAGGTAGCCATAGATGTCCCAGACGTGACACCGCAAAACAACAACAAAATATTGCTGTAGTAGTTTAAAGATGCTCGAGAATGTTTGCATATTGATTGCATTGGTTAGCATGGGAGTTTTCAGCATAGGCACTAAATGCATTGTTGTTTGAAAGCTTCTATAAATCTAGTCGAAATGATCAGGTTGGCAGTGGTCCTCCCCTATGCCTTTTTGTTCTAGTGTGTTTTCTGGTATTTGCTGCATAATGTACAGTATAGACTACCGCAGGCCTGATTGGTTTTACATGTGCCCATAATACCCTGTGATATTTTCCTCAAAATCATACTGAGGTCAGTTGATGTGAAGATCGTCTCTATTAACCTGAAATTCACATCAAAGGGAACACGGCCACACTGAAAACACTGAACAGACACCATAACACAGATTTCAGACTAACTTTGTGTCTGTGTCTCTCGTCTCACAGCTGATTAGTCGCATCCCAACACTGTCAGCCCTCTGTACTCTCCACACAGAGGAGCTCCAAGCCTTCCAGCAGATTCACCCCGAAACTGTCAACGTCCTCTTCCCTCCACTATACAAAGAACTCTTCAATCCTGACCCCAACTCGACCATGGTCATGCCTAAGTGACAGCCCGCATCCCACCGCAACAACTGTTATCAGCGGAGGACCACCAGAACAAGAATAAGACCACCGCAGAAGCCATTGTGACTATGTCATCAATGTGGCAACCACATGTAACACATCTCCCCAAGGCAGAGTGGAGTCTGGGGGATATTGAGGAGCCGTCCAACAGAAAATGACAGTTACCGCTAACACTACAAGGAATGTCCACCACTTACTCCATCCTATTCACCGATACAGTCTGAAGAATGTATATAGAAATGAAATGGCCCCCCAACCACAACCTAAAAAGTGGGGCTTTCTCCTCTGTCCCGAACTGAACTGACTGATCAGAAATGTACAGACTTTAAGCATCTCGCAACATTCTTAAGCTGTCAATCTTTGTCAAAACTGGGTAAGTTTATTTGTTTTCACTTTGAGAGAAAAATAATTATATATTTTGATTCATTTTACTTTTTATGTGTGTAATTTTTCTCACATTACAAAATTATGGAAGTTGATGGAGCCTAATGGGAATGGGTATTGTGTGGATTTAGAACAGCTATTGTAGATACTCTTAGTGCAGAGCGGATTCCAGTATTAATTCTTGTTCTGTTCAAATAAGTTAGGCCTAATTTAAAAAACTAAAACAAACAAAAAAACAGTAGCCTTTTGTGGCGGACTATACTTTGTCTACATGTTTGTCTGTTTGTTTTAATTATCTGACGATTTCCTGTGTACATAATTTGTAAATTTGAAATTAAACTTGTAAAATATTATTTGGTAAATACCAGAAGATGGATTTGGAATTGTTGATCTATAAAAGCCTTGTCTGGTTTTTGTTGATATGTAAAAGTATAGCACACCCTTCTGAGAATTTATAGAAATGTAAAATAACAAAGATGCAAAAGATTTTTAAAGAAAACAATGACTACTAGTTTTCAAGGTGAAGATGAAGTATACTTACTGTACATTGTCTATTTTGTGTGACATAGAATCTGGCACATTTGCCGTCCTAGCAATCCTTTCTTTTATTTTTTACTTTGTTTCTTTTTTTGTCGCTGCAATAATTCCGTCCAATAAAAGCTGGACTGCTTTTGAACAATCAGTAAGAACCAATCAGAGTCTAGCAGGACCTCAATCAAGGTGATTATTTTAAAGATAAAGAATGCCTGACCCCTCCTCCTCACTTTAATTATGGTTACTTCTAAGGGCCTTGACACATGATGTGAGCAGACAGGATTGGTTAGGTACCAACAAACTCATGCCAATAAAGCCATTAGCTTTTGCCATTCCAGACATGAAAGATCTATATATACGTGCTGTTTGACCTCATTCCTCCCATCACATTTTGCACAATCCAATGCACTGATGTGAATCTCTCCGGGCTTTGAATATGAAGGACCCTTTTCTCCAAGGAGCAATAGTTGTTACTCTGCCTTTCTGATCTTACTCTTCTTCTTCCCTATTTAATTTAGCACAGCACCCTAGCTAGAATGCACTATGCTAAATTCTGTGCTGACAGAATGTCCACTGTTCATTTTCTTTAATAACATTCCACATACTACATAGTATATGTATCATAAATAATATACCACTCTATAATCAGGGGTTAGCACATTAGTTGTATGGCTCCTATATGAAGAAATCCTATTAGACCCCATTGACCTTTACACCATTTGCAGATGCAATATTACAATAAAAATAGTATAGAAAGCTTGTGATAGACAATCATTTAGTGTGTTTTATTTATATGTTGTTAGTTATTGATATTTATTGACACTCACAAATTGTCAATTATTTTGTTTCTTAAATAAATGTTAAATTGCTGAACATATGGCCACTGTATATAATCAACTTAAGATTTATTGGGCATTACAGCTGATGTGATTGTTTTATATTAATTCAGACCTTACAGCAAAAACATCTGCTGTTTTGACTGTTTAACTAGGGCATGATCCTCTCATTTTAAAAAATCTGGTTAGGAGCACTTCTGCATTCAGCCACTAGATGTGGATGGATTCATGTATTCACTTTCAAACATATAATGTAGGCAAACCATTTGAAACTAGGGACATGTACTCTTGCACTATAAAAAAATCAATGAAGGTACTTCATATTTACTGGTCAGGTTACCTGAAGGTGTCAAATTAGAAAGGTATTGCGTAATTGAATTGTAGTTTGGAAATATTCACTCAAATAAATTAAATGTATTGAATGTATTTTTCCATTCTAAACAGATACATTATATTTTGCAATGGGATAACTAAACAAAATAATTAACATACAATCCAGAAGATACAATACAGTGTATAAACGTTCCTTCTATAAATGTTAAAGAAGCAACCTTTCATTTAGATTTCACATTAAGGCTATTAGTGCACATAGGGGTGATTTAACGCACAAAAATTGAAGACCTCCAACGCACAAGTACATTGCACAGTGGCCAAAACTTGCAACTTGAACAAGGGTGAACACAAAATGATTCCATCCTGATCTCCTGGTCTTCTTGAAGACCATTACAGCAAAATAATTTATAAAGTAGCTTTAAGGAATGATAAATATTGAATTCTTGTATGTTCCAAGTTGCTCTAGACCCCAGTTCAGGTACTTCTCAAGCTGCACCGTGCATAATCTGACCCCTAACCCTACGATCAGAGGCCAGTGACTCATTAAGACAATCACTCTCTCAATAAAACTTGATGCACTACACAGCATCTCTCAGGGACCCGCTCTTTTTCTGACTTTGCATAAAAAGAGGACTTTAATATTTTATGTCATGTAAAAAAACAATTAAGGCATTACCTTTGAAGATAACTACAGCATATGCTGCCAATGTACGTATGCCAGCAATGAAATCTACCCAGACAAGGCTTTGTGTCTGTGTGTCAGCATGTCAGTGTGTATGTGTGTGTGTATGTGGGAATTCATCGTTCAAAAGTGTCTGGAGCTCAGACCATAAAACCCATTGTCACTGATGACATTAAATAAACAAATATCAATGTTCTGTTGCAACAACCACATGCTAATAGCTTTTGGACAGTGAATTCCATGTTCCCTTCAGAATATGAAGTTTCAGAGTGTGATGTTATTTTACAGTATGTTTCCTTGTTAGACTGTGAATCTGTGGGGAGTGGGGGATTGGGACTTGAGATGTTCTGGCAAAGCAACACTGTAAGTAAGAAACTGTAGCAATAACAAATTGAAGGCATTTACTATTGTAATGTTTGCATTGTAAGATTATTTTTTATTTTATTACTATTTACTATTATTATTGTTCTTATTATGACTACTCTTCTATGACTATTAGCCTATTGTTGTTTTGTTCGATTTGCATGGAGTTTCATGGCAATGAAACATTCGGGGCTTATTTGTGTTTTATCTTCTCATGATAATGTGGGTCAGGGTTGAGTCACGTTCCAATTCAATTCAGTCAATTCAAAAGCATTTACCCCAAGAAGGCTAAATGCTTTTTAAATAAAAATGCTTTCATTTATTAAATAATTTGTCCAATTTCAATTATTATTTTTACAATTCTTTTTTTTAAATGTGAGTTAGCAAAAACCCAGTCAATGAACTGCCTACTGTGAACTGGCCTTTTTGAAATGGAGCAGACCCATATCCTGCAGGGGAATTTGATCTCTGAATGTTATGGAGTAGCCTGTTCAGTGTGAGGGGCTGAACGCTTCACACGCCTTCTACACTCCATCAACACAGACCAACGTCACAGAGCGCACATTAGAGATGGGGTGTCACCCCAGTAATGAAGTGTGCTTTTTTATATACTTGGATAAAAATTAATTTCATACTCTTAGTCATTTTCATGTCACCCAAGCTTGTTTTCTCCTTTCTTCAGAAAATCAGTGTGACTGTGTATGTTTGTGTGTGTGTATGCAAGAAAGAAACAGAAAGATAAAGCGATATGCTTTACTACCAATGTTTTGTAAACTTTCTGCAAGTTACATATGTGTGCAATTGAAGTAGTGTCAAAATGTGTTTATTTATTGTTTAGAATGTCTGCATCCCTGCAAAAAAAAAGAATAAATGTAGCATTCAGTAACCAAAGCCTACAATGGCACTTTGGCTGCCGAACTTCTTTTACACAGAACTAACATCTTTTTTTTAAGTGCCATAGCTAGTGAGCAGATAACGGAATGGCAGAACAGGATATAGATGCTATGCTGTGAGTTTACTTGAGAACCAATCAACAAAAGGGAACTCCAGGGAAAGTGTGTATTTGGTTACATTGAACTGTTTGTTATTACTTTTTATTTCTCATTTGGTGAGAAGGGACTCTCTTGAACTACTGTGTGAACTCGACCCGACTGCTTTATTGTAGCAATGATGGGCATTTTCATGTGTTTGTATATGTGCAGGCGTGCGCATGTGAATCACACCACGTCCGAGTGTCCACGTGCGCGAGCATGTATACACACATATCTATCAGAGCCACAGATTCAGTGGATCGGGTTGGGCTGCAGTACAGAGCTGTATGAGGCCCTGAGTATCTATCCTTTCAGATGTACATACTATGTGAAGGTCTGAAGTGATTTTTGTTAAATTCTATATTTTATCGCTTTTGTAGACAATTCGCTGTGGGAAGAAAAATAAAAGACATTTTATGGGTGCATTTATGCCTCGTTATTTACCACAAAACTGCAAGTACAGTAAGATAGGTCTGGTTTTGTTTAAACACATTTTATTTAGCCAACATTACTTTACCGATTATCAACAAGTCTAGCTCAAAATAAACAAAACGTGATGGCCTGAATTTGTTTGTATTTAAAGTAAATACTTTAAAAACCTGTACTTCTAAATATTTGTCATGAGTCCAAACACCACCATTAGAAAACCAAATTAGATGGCATCATTATAAGATTCAGGATGTTAGAAATAAATGCAGTATATGGTGTCCAGCTGTATTATTTGGACAAAAAAAGCATTAATGCTCAAACTGATCCTAAAATTCTCAGACAATCTGATCAGTGATGCTTAAGGCAGGGTTGTAAGCAGCTAACCCTGATAACTACAATGTTTTCTGATCAGTTATGCTTAAGGCAGGGTTGTAAGTAGCTAAACCTGATAACTACAATGTGTTCTGATCAAGAAAATGCACATAGGAGAACGGGGCATACTCTTCTGTCGGTGCACATTTTACTTCCAGGCCAGAGGTTACGTCCTGTCACGTATTTCTTCCCCCAGTGTCAGCTCTTGTTCCACTCCACGGCTGTCTGGACCCCTCCGTAAATCTAAACATG
>JAODTR010000024.1:3491673-3507874 GCA_025399935.1 Amblyopsis rosae
AAAGCGCTAAACCCGGCTCAGGAACAGGAGCCTGAACTAAGACTGACTCTGAGGTCCGGACATTAGCGGGATCGGGAGCCCAGACCAAGGACGGGGCCTGAACTAAGGCTCGACGGGCTAGCAGCCGATACCACTGGGGAAGGCGGTGAAGGCTGTCGGGCAGATCCGTAGCGGCCCATACCTGCCTTGTGACCACCTCGGTGGCCACGAAAGATGGCAAGACGGGATCCTGGCAGGATGGTCTTTGGGTGCTGTCTGCTGGGTCCATATTTCGGGAAGGTCGGTTATTCTGTCACGCTGCACGGAGGTAGGGACCCAAACGCTAGACACGTAGCCAACTTTAACAAGGTTTATTCACCAAAAGCAAACAAAAAGGCAGGAATACGGGGAACAACGCGACATAGACGTAACATCAACAATTACCGACACAGGACAGGGGAAAACACTGGGGCTAAATACACAGGTAGACAAGACATGAAGACAGACCATAGGCTAACAACAATGAGGAACAGGTGCAGCACATTAGACATGATTACACAGACACGGGTGGAATTAACGAGACTGGGAAACAATGGGCAGGGAGTGACGGGCAAACAGGCTCAATATACAGGGTAAACACATGAAGTGACGAAACTAACACCGGACTGGGATCACGAAACATTACACACTTCATGTTTGGTCTATGTTGAGTTATGTGTGTCATTTTATGCTTTTTAAGGACTTCCATAATCTGCAAATGAAAACAGTGCCAAAGTGCACTCCATCTCGCTGTTGCATGCGATCCATGTTCATTTTATGATAGACATTTAACAAAAGGCTAAAAAGCTAAAAGACTCCCAGTGGACTGAGTGAGTTTTGGAAATGTGCTCCTCAATTGTGAACGCATAAGGAATATGTTTTTGAGAAGCAATGGGAAACTAACTTGGTTCACTGTCCATGGTCATGCTAGAGTATGTTGATAATGTCCTGATTAGTGATGTCTAACATAGTTATGTTACTTTAATTCATTCTCCCTACTGTTGTTGTTTTTTGTGTACTACTGTGCAGGTCTTGTCTGAAGCCCAGCATGAGCCAGGTTACTGTGCCTTCTATGAGGAGTGTGGTCTTAACCCCTCAGTTGGCAACAATCCACTCATTCCTCCTATTGTGCCCTGTCTCAACTACAGCTCTGCCAGAGCACTCAAGGGAGAGCACTACAACAGACTTAAAAAGGTCAGTGAATCGTGGCAATAGAAAACATTCACAGGAAGGGACTGGAGAGTCAAATCCATGCTTTTTTTGCAGAATGTTAAATGATAAATTATGAAATAACATGAAGGTCAGCTAGTCTTTCATGTCACAACAGCAGTGCCTTCTCTCTCCACAGGTGTGTCCCATGTTGGATCGCGGTGAGAGCAACACTTTCGCCTGCTGCTCCATAAAGCAACTTAGCTCCCTGGAACTTAGTCTGATGTTGTCCAAGGCTGTGTTGATTCGCTGCCCCTCCTGCGCTGACAATTTTGCCCACCTGCACTGTATCAACACCTGCAGTCCCGACCAGACCCTAACCGTGAATGTCACAAAGACCGCGGTGGTCCTTCACCAGGGCCTGAACAAGACTGTCGTGGTGGGCTACCAGGCATACATCTCCAAATCCTTCTCTGACACATCATTCTCGTCCTGTAAGAATGTCAGGATCCCTACCACTGGAGGTTTTGCCATCGCCACAATGTGTGGGCGCTACGGCGCCAAGCTGTGCAATGCCCAGCGCTGGTATGACTTCCAGGGAGACTCCAGCAATGGTTTGGCCCCTCTTGACATCGATTTCAGGCTTATACCAGAGGGAATGACAGAGGGACTACCAAAGGGGGTGGTTCCCTACAATGGGCGAGCTTTGACATGTAATGAAACCACTCCATCTGGAGGAATGGCCTGCTCATGTCAAGACTGCAAGGAGTCATGCCCGTCAGTGCCAGCTCTTCCGCTGCCCAGCGGACCCTTTAGACTGATGGGGGCAGACGGCTTCCTGGTGATCTCTATCATATTATTCTTTCTTCTGCTCGCCATCTTCCTGGTTTACCTGTCAGTCTCTATGAGGTATAAGGAGAAAGGAGGAGATTACAAGGATTGTCTGATTCATCCATCTGAGGTGTCGCTCACTGAAAAAAACACCCTGGCAGCTCAGGAGTTTCTGAGCTCTGTTTTCCAGACCTGGGGAACTATGATTGCCTCACATCCTCTTAAGGTTAGTTCAGCATTTCTATTGGACCAATGAATATCACACACCATAATAATATATCATTAAACGAAGAGCTGGTTGTTGATGTGACCTGCATATGTTGGATTTGCTCATTCATGATTTGACTTATTTGTACTTCATATTTGTCTTTATTCAAGGTGCTCCTTGCATCAGCCATAGTTGTGGCGATCTTCTCAACAGGACTCATGAATATAGAACTCACCACAGACCCAGTTCAGCTGTGGTCCGCTCCCAACAGCCGGGCCCGCAGGGAGAAGGACTTCCATGACAAATACTTTGACCCATTCTTCAGAACGAACCAGCTGATCTTGACAGCACCAGGTAGACAAGGTCACATATATAACTCTTTGCTGTTTGGAATGCAGAATTTCAGTGGCCTCATCTCAAAAGATCTCATTATTGAGCTGCTGGAGCTCCAAACACGAATACAGGTATGATCTTTTTAATCTCAAGAGTCTGCACCTGTACTGCACATGTTTCACAATCATTAAAATGAACATTAAAATGCATGTGCTTGCAGAACATAGAAATCTGGTCTGAGGAACTGAATCGTACAGCAAGTCTGAAGGATGTGTGTTTCGCCCCACTAAACCCATCCAACCCCTCCCTGACCGACTGTGCTGTCAATAGCCTGCCCCAGTACTTCCAAAACAGTCTGGTCAACCTCAATGCTAAGGTCAACATGACAGAGCTGGGCGTGACTCAAGAGGTGGACTGGCGAGATCACTTCATCTACTGTGTCAAGTAAGACTTTCTGCAATGATATTTAGTAATATAAACATGCCATTGCTGTAAATATAGAATTTGTTCTGACAGAATCTGTGTATTATAAAATGATTGAAATCTTATTGAGCTAACATTATTCCCTGTCTCTATCCCCCCAGCTCTCCTTTGTCATTTAAAGACATTACTGACCTAGGTATGAGCTGCATGGCAGACTATGGAGCTCCAGTCTTTCCCTTTCTTGCAGTTGGAGGATATGACAGTGAGTCCCTTCCAGTGTATTAAATAGCACCAGCCACACCTCAGAAAAGCTACTAAACTACATTTGTGCATTTCCCTACAATTCTTAACTCTTACAGATGAGGATTACACAAATGCTGAGGCTTTCATCCTGACATTTTCTCTCAACAACTATGCTCATGATAATGTGAAGTACAAAGTGGCTTTGAACTGGGAGAAGGAGTTTCTAAATATCATCCAAGAGTACCAACAAAATCCCAAAACCAACTTTACGTTTGCGTACATGGCAGAGGTATGACTACATGGCCTGATGCCACATCATACTGTGTATCTTCTACATAGTAAAACGTTCCCTGCAAACAAAATATAATCTGATTTTGTTAATCATATCCCAGTGGGGAGTAAGCGTAATCATTTTGCTATGGTTTTCTGGCTGGTTTTAGAGACAGTACAGTGTTTTTCCTATTCTAACTAATACTGTAATGCCATACTGCAGGCATTGCATACTGTGTGTGCTGTATTTCCTGAAGGTTGTGTTGACTTGTACAAATCACTAACTGCCATTGCATCATGCATAGTTATTTTCTAAATAACTATAGTTATTTTCTAAATAACTATATGTCTCTCTTCCAGAGGTCTCTAGAGGATGAGATTAACAGGACAACAACAGAGGACATTCCCATCTTCATGATAAGCTATGCTGTCATCTTTTTATACATTGCTGTGGCTTTGGGGGAATACAGTTCATGTAAACGTATATTGGTAAGACAGGCTGTCGTGGTTATCTACTTCAGCATATTTTTTTGTACTAGGGCTATCAGAATTTTCCTGTTTAAAATGTAACCTAAATGTTAGTTTTTTTTTGTTTTTTTTTGTATTTATTAATCGCAATTAATTAGGTAAAGTGTGCGATTAACTGCTATTAATTGTGATTATATTCTGACAGCCCTAGTTTGTACGTATGTTTAGTGGAAGTGGTGGTATAGAGACCTATAGACAACACCTGCTATAAATGTATATGTATATAATATGTACCAGGGTGTAGTTAGCAGATATCCAAGAAAGATATGCATTGTGTACGTGACAAGAGGTAGCACATGGTATTTATCGTTCCTGTAGCAGCTGTAAACTGAATACTTATCTTGTTTGTTTATAGCACCAGGTTTTACATAAGAAACCTCATCAGAAAGGCAAAAGGCCCAACAACAATGAAAAGGCTAATTAAAGTGTGGACATGATGCTGTCACAAATATGTGTGTGTATAGAACATCATAGCAGCTTGTAAACCTCCTTTTGCATAGTCTTTCAATAAGCAGGGTATACACATATAGCATCTGGGCAGAATTACCATTTCTCTCCAGTGGGCATGAAATGAAATGAGAGCTTGCATTTGGCACATATCTCATTTTGCATCTTACGTGGATACATGTTCTGTCTGAATGTCAATAAAAGGCACAGCAAAGCACCAGCTTCAAATGACACACTTTGCACAAGTCCCTACATTCCCTACATGGCTGACCTGACAATACTGCTGTGTCCCTTAGGTGGATTCCAGGATCCTGGTGGGTTTTGGTGGTGTCCTCGTAGTAGGCTGCTCTGTCTTGGCCTCCATGGGATTCTATGCCTGGATCGGTATTCCATCCTCCCTGGTTATTCTTCAGGTGGTCCCCTTCCTGGTGCTAGCTGTTGGAGCGGACAACATCTTTATTTTTGTGCTGGAGTACCAGGTGTGTATGTAAACAAGTAGTATTAGTTATATATGTCTATGCAGAGGGATATCTTTTGCTTACAGGCAAGGAACATAAACTTAAACATTCTGTGGGTATGACAGCTAGGCCACCAAATAATGTATTGTTATTGTTGTATCTGTTTATATAAATATATAAATATATATATATATATATTTTAAATATTATATTTATATCTATTGGTTGAGGTTGAGGTGAAGTGAAGTTAGGGCCAGAGGGCCTGAGAGAGGGCCCCATGTCTTGCCTTGGGCTCTACTAACCTCTACAATGGAAATGCTGACACTCTTTTTAAGGTACAGAAGGACATACTGTTTAAATACTGTTTCCTCACAGAGAGACATGCGGAGGCCCGGTGAGAAAAGGGAGGAGCAGATTGGTCGCATCCTTGGAAACGTCGCTCCCAGCATGCTGTTGTGCAGTCTCTCAGAATCAATCTGCTTTTTCCTGGGTAAGATGAACATCATATCATTGTTTTTATAAACATACTCTGCTGCCAGTTTTGGTGACAAGCATACATTTACAAATGCTTTGTCTTATGCTTATTACATGCAATTCACACAGCTGTAATACACCATGTGATTTCCTGTGTTAATGTCTAAACAAGCGTCCCCCGCTTCCTACGTTAGGGGCCATGTCCACCATGCCAGCAGTGAAGTCCTTTGCTCTGTATGCTGCCCTAGCTGTGCTCATGGACTTTGTACTGCAGATGACGGCCTTCGTGGCTCTGCTGTCGTTAGACACCCGCCGGCAAGACAATAACCACTGTGAGCTGATCTGCTGTGCTACTGTGAAAACCAAACGTCCCACCAAGCCAAACGAGGGCTTCCTACTACCCCTCATGAGAAAATACTATGCCCCTGTCCTCCTCCACCCTGTCTTCAGGATCCTAGTGGTAAAGCAGAAACATTCCTTGATGTGTTTACGTGACAACTACATGTATTGTGTCAGGCACTCATTTACCTTTAATTAACCAGAATAGCCAGAGAGACAGTGAAACCATCTCCCATTTGAAATATCCTGGGTTTTTGACCTAAGCTATGGACCTACTGGTTTTTATTTAGCAAGATGATTTAGGAAAACATGCACTATACTGTAAGACTCTTTGGAATAGGGTGTCTCGTATATCAGTGAATAGCATTTACATTTCAAATGGTGAAACCCCAGAGGCCGAAACTGGTGCTTGTTAATTCATGGCTCTCTAGTCAGCCTATTCAACAATTTGCCCATTTTGTGTTGCTCTGTGCAGATGGTGGTGTTTCTCTTCATGTTCTGTAGTTCCTTATTCCTCATGCTTCATGTGCGTGTAGGCCTTGATCAAGAGCTGGCAATGCCTATGGTAAGTTAGCTACACTGCACTACACACTGAGATGTGCTATAAATTATTCCAGCCAGCTAACAGAGACTGCTTTATTTGGTGCAGGATTCCTACATGCTTGACTATTTTAAGTACTTGTACAAGTACTTTGAGGTGGGAGTACCGACATATTTTGTAACAACAAGGGGCTTCAACTTCACTAGCGCAGCCGGCATGGATGCAGTTTGCTCCAGTGTGGGGTGTGATCAATTTTCTCTCACCCAGAAGATTCAGTATGCCACTGAATATCCTGAAATGTGAGTGCATTTGCATGCGTTACTGGGGGATTCTAGCAGGGGTAGTTGGGTTGGAGATATTGGTCTGATGCCATGCTTCTATAACACGCTATCAACTGTCCTTGAACCTCTTACACTCACGCTAATCAGAACAGTTAATGATCAACATTACGGTAGGATCCATGAGTGAACTAAAGTAGAGATGACAGTGCTAAATGTGCTCTGGCAGATTTACTCTGTAAAATAAATTGAATGTATATTGTAATGGATCAGTGCCAGGAAAATAAGTTGGGCCTAAAAGTGCAATTCTCTATATAATCACCGTATAGGCTTGAACTTTTCTGGGGGTGAAAAGTTAAAGCCCAAACTTAGTGATTTCTCTGGGGCTATTTATGATGCAGAAGATACTTGCCCAATAATAACTAAACATGCTTGCACAGATCAATAAAAAAACAGTTTACTTAATTTGTAAGAGCTCAAGGGACCTCATATACTACTATTACTGGTAGTATAGAAACTATTGATGATTTGGATATTGGATAGTAATGAATAGTTCCTTATTAATATGTAATCATGTTATAAGACCAGGAAAGGGTGAGCAGATGGGCTCATGCAATCTTTTAACTATTGCTGGCTATCTATTTGTTTATAACAAACTGATACTGTGATCTACAGATCCTACCTGGCTATTCCAGCTAATTCTTGGGTAGATGATTTCATTGACTGGCTAAACCCTGGATCAAAATGCTGTCGCTTGTACACCACTGGTCCAAATAAAGATAAGTTCTGTCCTGCTAGCGAAGGTGGGTATTACAATAGTCACAAATATCATAAAGGGTATAACTCAAGAGTACAAACTCTCTCGCACATATGCACATGCACACACACGCACACCCCCACACTAAAGTATAATTATGTTATGTTAGGTTTATACTACACAGTAGACTGTGACTGTGGACTGTGTTTTTCTATTATACTGCATATCTCTTACACAGTACGTACCTCTGGTGACGCCCAGACGATGTACCTGTGACAGTGACATTATCCAAGACAGTCACATTCCATCAACTCTCTCCCTTCTCCTCAGCTAATATCTTATGTTTAAAGAAGTGTATGCCGAATCCTGATAATGGGGTCCTCAGGCCCAACGTTACAGATTTCAACCGCTTCCTCTCGGACTTCCTGGGCAACAGACCAGACCTGCAATGTCCCAAAGGGTGCGTTTTAAAGACAAAGACATACACACACACTGGCTATGTCTTTGTTGCACACTGTATGCGGTTCATGCATTATACATGCTGTATATTGTCTTAGCGTTTACCATATTCATTTCAGAGGCCTTGGAGCTTATGACAAGGCAGTGGTCCGAGACGAGAACGGTGAAATCATAGGTAAGGCGTCTGAAATCATGTTATTGTAATAGAGTTACAGCCAGGCGTTAGTCCTGAAACGTGTGTGTCTGTGTGTCTTCAGCCTCACGGTTCATGGCGTACCACACCCCTCTGACCAACTCTCGGGAGTTCACCCTGGCACTTCAGAGGGCCAGAGAGCTGGCAGACAACATCACCATAGGCATGAAGAAAATTATAGGCACCTCACCAGACTTTGAGGTCTTCCCCTACACGTATGTCTGCTGATGTCTGCCCTCCGAGCAGTTTGATCTTCATTTCTTGACATTCATCATCATCTTGTAATACAAATATCATGAAAAAAATAATAGGACAACTTAGTAACACAATAGCAACTGTCCCTAATTTGGGAAGGTACTATATGTAAGTAAATAATCTGAAGAGTAAAAGAAATATATATATATATAAAAATATAAAATATATCAACACCTATAAAATCAGTTCCCAGCTGTGTTAATATAATAGCAATGCCAGCTACCTTGTGTTTTTATGGATGTGTTGTCCTTCTTTCCTGTCTAGGATTACCTATGCGTTCTATGAGCAGTATCTGACCATTGTGCCAGAGGGACTTTTCAACATCTCTCTGTGTCTCCTGCCCACTTTTGTGGTGTGCTGTCTGCTGCTGGGTATGGACCTGCGCTCTGGTCTGCTCAACCTCCTCACCATAGTCATGATCACTGTGGACACGGTTGGCGTCATGACGCTATGGTCAATAGACTACAACGCAGTGGCTCTTATCAATCTGGTCACGGTAAGAGAGCCAGTAACAGGCAGAGACCATCCTGATCTCGCGAGCTTCATCTTAATTTTGCCGTGAGAATCAGTCTGGAAAGCCTAGGAATAATTTTGAATGTGTCCGAGTTGAGACTGAACTGTCCAATCAGCGTCGTGTTTATAGCTATACGGGCGTGGTTTTCCAATCAGCTTCGTGTTTATAGCTATACGGGCGTGGTTTAGGTGTGCCGACAGCGAAAGTGATCAGACGGTTCATCCAATCAACTGCCATTGTATTTTTTATGAAAGTACCTGCCCTTTGCAAACAATGTAGGCTCCCCAGATATAGTTGTGACAACAATCCATCTGGTATGTTAGGCTAAGTCACGTGCTGTTTTGGAGACTCACGTTCATATTTTTCTCTCCATGTTTTGAGGGATAAATAAATAGATAGATAAATCTTATTCTTTTAATGAGTCTCCACATAGCATAGCATTGTACATAATATGTTCAATACCCTTACTAGCCAGACAAAATGACTTTCTTCCATCATTGCAGTTCTGATATTGTAACTTATCCAAACTTATCTTACAAGATAATCAAATAAGGATAACTGTGTTTCTTGGTCTCCAGGCGGTGGGCATCTCAGTTGAGTTTGTGTCCCATCTGACGAGATCGTTCGCCCTCAGCATCAAGCCTAACCACGTGGAGAGGGCCATGGATGCTACAGCTACAATGGGCAGCGCGGTCAGTTGTATTCTCATAGAGCAATCTCTGGCATAGAATGGAGACCATCAAGTTATATTTGCAGTATACAGTATACAAATTAAATAACCAAATGAAAAATCTAGTTAAGATACTCAAAACCTTTAGGATAATTAATGATAGTTAAATAACTTTTTTTTCCAGGTATTTGCTGGCGTTGCCATGACCAACCTTCCAGGCATCATAGTGTTGGCGTTTGCCAAAGCCCAGCTCATCCAGATATTCTTCTTCCGGCTGAACCTGGTCATTACACTGCTGGGAATGGCTCATGGGCTGGTCTTCCTGCCTGTGCTGCTCAGCTACTTTGGTATGTGTATGCATGTGCTGTTGGAGTGAGAGAGCCCTGGAGAAAAGTGTCACAATGAGCATACATGTGTTTACAATTAGATATACTACATATACTGTAACTCAAATGTAGGCTAACACAATATTTAAAGTTACAACAAAATAATAAAAAAATAAATCAAACTGTGTCAGTAAGTTAATTATTTCATATTATTAACTTTCAGGTCCCGGTGTGAATAAGGCAGTGCTGTTGAAGCTGCAAACAGAGAAAGCAAAGGCCATACAGCAGTTGGAGTTGAGGAACCATGCCATGAGAAGATATGAGAACATGAGCTTTGACAACAATGAGGACAGTAAGGGGCCTGCTATACCACAGGCCCCCACAGACACCATACAACCTTCACAAGCCAGTGGTGAACTGAGGAAAGAGGAGAGAATTAATAATTTTTGATAATAATGAACAAAACAAACTAGTCTCATTATTAATGTAAACGTACTGTATATACCTCCATGACAGATGGACAAATATTTTCAGTTGGGTGAATGAGGGTCCATATAGCTATATACAAAAACTACCAGCGAATATATTATAAGTATTCTGAGTTATAATGAGCTAATATATACAAATGCTTTTATTATCCTGCAGTGTTATCCTGGCGAGGCCATGCTGATTTAGCCATTTGTACCATTTTATCTGATGTGTAGTGTGACAATGGCGACAAATGTGTACACAATGAGTACTGGGCTCAGGATGGCAATGACAATAGTCTGGCAATGACAATAGCCGATCCTCATTTAAAAGGCCACGGAGCTAGGCAAGATCTTTTTTTTTTAAGAATAAAGAAAATACTAGGAAGTGGACAGTTTCTTAATATGATACAAAAATAGTCTATAGTTATTAGATTAGTCACTTGTATTTTAAATTGTGTCATTTAAATGTGTAAACATGTATTTAACACAATTAATGTGATTATTTTGTATGGTTAAATGTTTCACTTGAGCACTGTGGAACAGAAACACTCCGCAAATATGTTTTCGCAATAGCAGTACTTGGATATCTTGGATTGATGCAAAAGTGTACGTTTAAAATGTCTTACATTTAAATTAAACATTATTTTTGGAATAAACATTGGATTTCATCCTTAATACTGATGAATAATTAAGTAATAATTTATACGAAGTATTAATAAAAATTACATTTAGTACTACAGTACTTTAAACTAGTTGTGGTTTACTTCATAGAATGACGTTTTCATTAGTTAATTAAAATAAGGAAAACTACTAACCAAACATTTTACTTAATTAGAAAATCAAATAAATGGATTTTCAGTACAGCATCAACCCAACCTTATGTAACTGTAGCTTTCATTTTCTGTATCATAGGTCTTTTAATTAAGTTATACTGCAATGCATTCCAAAGTTGATCACTGCCTTCTTTCTCATTGCTGTGATTCTCTAGTACAGTTACAAATGTTACCTGCCTGCATTTGTTTTCATCTCTTCATCATAAGTTATCATTGGGAGTCATTCTGCACTGATTGGAACAGAGACAACATAACATGCTGCATTAAATAAATAAGACACGGCAATAAAGTATCTTATCAATGCATAGAGAAGAGGAAGATAAGAGAAGGATTCACTTAAACTGCAGAGTACAATTAAGTTGTTTAGTAGACACTTTTATCCAAAAAAAGTAATATTCCAAGTATTACAAGGATCAGAGAGCTCAGCGATAAATACAGGTGGGCCAACTACGGGGCTTAAACCCATGACTTTCCTGCTGGGTGATGAAAACCCAGACCACTCCTGCAGTTTTACACATTAGACTTGAACATGAGCATGCCAGCTGCTGAAAAATCTGCCAATAATAGCTTGCAAAATATTTTAAAATAATTTCAGAGATTTCATCAATTACGTTGTCAAAATAAAAATGAAAAAGCAAAAAAGAAATACATTTACAAAATGGCAAAATGTTTGGGTATTTCTTTCAAAGTTTTGTTTTATTACCAACGCATCCCTTTGATAGGATTGTATGCTTCTTCAGGTCGCCAATGCCCCCAAAACATACTGTACACATTATACAAGGGAAACAACAATTCAGGCATCAACAAAAACCAAAAAAATCTTTAAATTATAATAGTCTTGAGGAAAAAAATATAAATAACTTTTTTTCTTCTCTGGTTGAGCTCACTCTATGGTACAGACATATAATAAATAGATCGGATCTGACGTCACTCAGTGGATCTATGAATCATCTCTCTACGAGTCCATTTGTGTAGCAGCATGATACAAAACACTGGAACCAATGGAAACTGAAATCTTTGTTTCCCTGGAAACCACTTACAAATCCATACATCATGACAATAACAACCCCCTCCCACCCCATTTCAGCCAATGGTAGACAGTGATATTGCATTGTGAGGACATTTCAGGGACAATTATAATTCAGCACTATAATGTCAACATATAATGCAACTTATCAAAAAGTCAAATTCTCACAAGCAATTGAATGACATTGGTAAAGTGGCATTATAACAGCTCTGCCATGCTATTTGCACATGCACTGGGAGTAAGCACAGAGGTAAGAAGGCATACATTGGGCAGCTGCTGGGCTGTGCATGACAGACATCTACGAGTGTTTCTTCATGGAGATCAGACAAATGGGAGACCAGAGCTCTTGGGCTCAACCCATCAACTATAATGGCTGAAGGAACATTCTAGCACCTACAGCAAGAAATGGATGACATATAATAGCAACATAAAACAAGTTTGACATGATGGTCTCCACATGTACTGTAAAAGAGCGCAGTGCATGTGTGTATAAGCCAAAAAGAACAAAAACACTAGTGGTGTTCGATTGTCTGCCCTATAAGGAATAGAAAAAAAGTCAGCTGATCAGTGCTGACAGGAGGACACAAGAATAAGGATGTAGTGAAGCAGAAAAGTCACAGCACAAACATAGTTATAAAACTGAAGGTTAAGGTGGGCTCGATGTACTTTAAAAACAGTGAGACCCTTTGTAGTGTTTTGTTTTATAAGGGTGAAAAGAAAGAGCACAGGAAATCACTAGACAGATAACATGCCGCTTTCGTCTCAATACAGAAAACACAGCCTCTGGCAGGAGATATTCTTTTTGTTAAACACAGCTCGAGTAATGGGCAAATTATCCAGCTTGTCCTTTCAGCGAACGTTGCGTTATTGGGTGTTGCTCAAGATTGATAAACCATCCGAGTGTATTTGGTCACACTGTTCCCCTCTTTTTGAATGTTTTCCTTAAATAAACAGCATTAGGCTCGTCAGTTTTAATCGTGTCAATGGACATTGCCATCCAACTCTCATTTGCTCGAAGAAAGGTGCAAATGAAAACCATCGTTGACGATGCAACGGAGCAGCAAAAATACGACGTCTCCCCTCCTTAGACCCTCACGGTTCTTTAAGTACCCCCCCAGCGAACGTTGTACCCCTCTCTGGGTATGAGGGTATATGGGCATGAGGACCGGGGGTTGTGCAGAAAAGGGGAAGGGATGAACGTCAGGTCAGGACTCTGTGAACGGGTCCACCTCATCCTCTTCAGCTGCTATAGGCGGCCTCGTCAGGATCGCCTCCGCCTCCTCGTACATCTGAAAAACAGGAAGTGACATCACTTGTCGGGGTAAAGGCCACAGACACAATCAGAGAACTAGACACTAGTGATGCACAGGTGTCTAATGTAGTGCACATTTCAAAGGGACAGACACGGTCATAGACAATGGCTTGCAGAGACATTGTAGGCTAAACTATTTCATCGTTTTGTTTTGCTGTTTGCATAACAGATTGATTGCATAGACTGTAGGCTTAGTGCGTCTAGGTGTAAGCTACTAAATGAACAAACACGTTGTTCTATCAGGTGCAGAGGAATATTTAATAGATGTATATGTAAGATAAAAAGAGAAGGTGAGTAGCCTACTAACATCAATGCGTCAGAGAGCCACGCAATGTTTCAGTAGATATTTAGAAGTTATGAAACTATATTTTCTGATACGCTTATCCCATCCCGCCCGACAGTTACGGGTCGTCCTGCACATCACTACTACACAGTAAGAGCAAGTCCTTTACTGGCACAAAGTGCACGTCCTGGAAAAGCTCCTGGATGAACCGCCTTGAGGCCAGGCGAAACATGCAGTGGGCCAGAAGCTGGGAGACCTCCGAATACAGGCAGATGTCATCAAACGCATAGGGAAACTTCTCTTTTATTCTGTATGGGAGAGCAGGATGAGATGATGAATGTGTTAGCGGGAGAACTTATTCGTGTGCTTGTGCGGCATGAGGCAGGGTGAGTATCATACGTCAGTAGTCCTGTCTCGTGGCCTTTGGTTCCTACAGAAGAGCTGAGGTTGACGATGAGACGCAGTACCTCCTTTCTCAGCAGGACTCGACAGGCAGGGCCGTCCTCGGATATGGCCTTGCCAGCTGGAAGACATTAGAGCCTCTATCTGTTAAGGAGCACTGGCCAAGAGACCTGCTTATTGCCATTTACACTGCATGTGAGTATCAGGAATGAAATTAATTACACAACAATGCATAACGTGTTTGATTCTGGCAACAAATTGTTAATATGCAACATGAACTAACTTTAAAAAGCAAGCGCAGGTGGAACGCTATTGTCTTATGGCAGTAAGGGGTAACCAAATACCATAACATATTAGTTGAACAGACCTACACATTGAATGGCTGCAGCTCCATGCACAAAATGTGACGCTTAACAATGCTAATGTTACAAACTGTGCCATTCAAGTTAAGGTATAGTGAGCTAAGCCAATGTAAGCTAAATACAAATGTAGTCAAATTCACCAAATATCTCCTGGCATTTTGTTAGCTGCAAACATAAATAGGAACATAAACAAAATGGTGCACACCGCTCACATCAACAATGCCCTTGGCTTCACAATGCATTTCAATGTTGTTTGTTGATTTGAGCTCTAGTTAGCAAGTGTTCTGGAGAGTGACTACTTACCAATGACTATGTCGCTAGGGGTGGGGGTGCTGCAGACTGAGCCCTGGGACACAACAGCGTCGCTACAGCCCGATACCCCGGAGAACTTTGACTGGGGCATCACCTCCAGGCGATGGCCATTGGGGCCTCCCCATGAGGGAAAGTCCACGTAGTCTGGCGGGGAAGAGGCAGGATAAATTGGGTGCCCACCAAATGCATAAAATACTTTATTTTTCTGCAAGCAGCCCATATTTTTCTGCACCCAACTGAAATATAACAAGGCAAACTGCCCGCATGTATGCGTGCACGGCCAGTACCAGTACTCTGTATACCAGAATGCATTAAATTAGCAATATCAATTACTTCATTGTGGACTGTTTAAAATGCACAATGTTTGTGTAATTATCAGAGTTCATGTTTTTATATGCCTTTAACAAGACTACAACCAAACTCTCATGAACCACTAAACTAGTAAATATCCATGGTTTTCAGACGGTGAAAATATCAATCTTTTTAAAATACCTTTTTATTTAGGGTAGACTGTAAATAGACTGTTCCACACAGACAATAGTTGTATAATTAAGAAATTAGCAGAAAGACATTTTTTGTATGCTTTCACTTTAGAAAAGGATATCCTAGCTAGCTGGTTGGTTATTTCAAACATTTTTAAACTTCCGGTTGAACCTAGTACTTTGCCATATGAGTTAAAAATATTGAATGAATGCGCCATTCGGATTGCAGCTCAGGACCAGTGAGACATTCCCAATGCATCGATTCAGACTGCCCCATTGACCATGAATGACTTTGGCGCAACGCCAACGCATTTGGCACATTTGGTGGGAGAGAGGCCGTGTTGTGCTCACACCCACCTGGGGCTGGGGTTGAGGGAGAGCGTGCTCACCTGTCCTGGGGTGGGTGCTGGTGACCTGGGGCTGGGCTGGGTGGCCCAGCACGCTGGCCCCCACACAGTACAGGCAGGTGTCCTCCGTGTGGTCCTGCAGGCCCGTCTCCTCCACACCCAGGGAGTGGCCCTGACCCTCCCCCCGGCTGGCCATCAGCTCTGATATGCTGAACTGCTGCTTCAGCAGCGGCACATGGGGCCGCTCACCTGTATGATGGAGGGGGATATAGACAACTGTTGATTAATACCACTATGGAATACTGACTGTTGCTTGATTGTATTGTGAGGATTATTATCGTATTGAGTGTCATTATTGTATTATCATTGTATTGTGAGCATTATTGCATTGTGTATTATTGTATTGTGAGCATTATTGTATTGTGTATTATTTTATTGTGAGGATTATTATTGTTTTGTGTATTATTTTATTGTGAGCATTATTATTATTTATTGTGAGCAATATTATTGTATTGTTGAGTGTCATTATTGTATTATTATTGTATTGTTATTATTGTATTGTTGTTATTGTATTGTGAGCATTATTATTGGATTGTTGAGTGTCATTGTATTGTATTATTTTATTGTGAGCATTATTATTTATTGTTGTGTTATTGT
>JAODTR010000024.1:3507974-3561813 GCA_025399935.1 Amblyopsis rosae
CCCCCCCCCCCCCCCCCCCCCCCCCCCCCCCCCCCCCCCCCCCCCCCCCCCCCCCCCCCCCCGGTGGCTGGAGCTACAGGACTGGGTCTACACACTAGAGACTAAATGAGTTCAATCACAGAGCACTGGCAGCTGCTGCTACCAGGTCTCTACTCTTAAATCCCTCCTACCGCGGCACCAGGTTCATGGACAGCCTGCGGTACGGACTAATGGCGCCTGGTTCCGGACAGGTGACCCTCCTATCATACAACCTCGAAAGACTCTCGCTGTGATGTGCAGAATAAAAACACTCACAGCGATAGCAGCTAAGGGGAAAGAAACAATGTTGATTTAGATGTCTGGTGAAGCACCGTGTTCTGATACAGTCAGAGGTGTGTGTTCTAGTTCATTTACAGTTAGGTCATTTTATCCAAAGTGATTTAACCTGGGTTCCTATGTCAAATGTCACATTCCCTGACTTTCAGACAAAAAATCTGAATTTCCACAGCCTAATGAACAGAAAAAACACAACTATGTCTGTGTAAAAGGGACAGCCAGCATGGCAACAAATTGAACATGAATGTGATTACATTTTGCATACGTACTACTAATTCAACATTCAGACCAATCATTTCAAGATTTGCTGAGACAAATGTCATACCACGTCCACTAACAGTCATGAATGCAACTAAAATGTAAACATGCTGCAAATAAAAATGTTATAATACTTTTTTTTAATAAAAACACTTCTCTGATATTCCTGTGTGCGCGCGTGTCTGGAGTATACTTTAAAATGCCATGATATACCAGACATTCCGTGACCAGTGTGAACACTGCAGGGGTAAGGCATCTTGCTCAAGGACACTTACAAGCAAGTCGTCAGGGGCCAGAAACCCATGACCCCCTGGATGTGAGTCACTAGACTACCCTAACTCTCCAAGTCAATCACCTGCAATAGTTTAAAACAGTTTAAAACTAAGTGCAGAGAACTAATCATGACACAGCCAGCAGCTGTGTAGTGTGTATAATATACACACAATGTGTATAATATGAGTCTAACTAGGACACAGGAGACATGGCTGTGGGGGCCGTCCTCACTCACCTGCGTGGCGTCAGCCTAGAGTCCAGGCTGCCGGTCTTCATGGTGATGGTGTCGGTGAAGAGCACGTCTTTAGCGGGGGACGCCAGCGCTTCGCTGTGGGACAGCGACGCGTGGATCCTCTGCTGCTGGAGCCTCTTGAGCGTGGCGTAGCCCAGCGCGTCCCTCTGGCTGGTGTACATGAAGCTGCACTCGGCCAGGCTTTTGATGGTGGTCACCGAGGGCGACTTGAGGGACTGGGCTCGCCGCGGCAGGGTGTGGGAGGAGCCGGGCGGCACCAGGGAAGCGGCGGCGGGCTTGGGGGCGGGCGTGTGGTTGCCGTGGGGCTGCGGGGCGAGGGGCGACAGTGTCTTGGCCGTCCTGGCCGACACCACCGTGTTGAGGCTGGTGCAGTCATAGGAGTCCGGCTCCGGAGGCTCGGGCTGCTCCGGGTTCCCCCCCACCGTCTCCCGGGAGGGGCTGGAGCTCATGGAGCTGATGCCGCTGGTGGTGGTGTCCGTGTTGAAGCTCTGGCTGCGGCTCTTGAACTGAGTCCCGCCACCCACACCAGATGGGGGGCCCCCATCCCCGCCCGCTAGACGCTCCCGGCCCAGGGTCTCGGCAGGCACGGCTCCCGCCAGGCCCCCCCGAGGCAGCCGGCCCTCCACAAGCTGCTCCTCAGAGCCTTCTCCCCTGGTCCCCACGAAGGAGGTCTCCAGGCTGACCGTGGGGCTCTTGGGGATGCCCCTGTCGAAGACGGGGCTGTAGATGTCCACCTGGCTCTGGCAGTAGAAGGAGGGCTCCGTCACCGTGCGGTTGCGCCGCAACGTGCCGGCCTTGAGTTCCATCGGGGTGCGGGAGCACAACGGCATCTTGGGGTCGCTGGTGGAGCGCAGCTTCTTGCTTGGAAGCGACAGGGAGGAGATGAGGCGGTTGCGGACAAAGCGGGTGGAGGCGAGGATGGTGAAGGGGCTGCGCTCCTTTGAGGGTTTGTGCGGCAGGTAGATGGGGGTCTCGTCGGAATGGTCCAGAAGGTCACACTTGTCATCGTCCAGGATGTACATGCCTGAGAACACAGGCAGTGTCACTGGCAAAAAACACAATATGGGCCCCATCTTACACGCAAGGGTCTTGGCTAGTTTTAACGCAACAGAGTTGCTTAAATAGCAAATGCACATTTGAGAGCCTGTGGCTGTGTTGGTATAATACAGTAGCAATCCGCCAAAATGCAAGCGCGCTTGGTTTTTTTAAAGGGAGGAGAAGATTACACTGATTTGGTTTATTAAGTTACACCCAAAACACACCCATGAATTATGAAGAAAGTGCGTGCAGCCCTTTTGAACAATGCGCCTGGCGCAGTGACCGTTTTATCCACAGTTAAAATGGCAAAAGTGGATTCGGCCACACCCTAAACGCACTTTCCGCCTTGCGCTTTACACGGTCAAACTACAGCCCTTAATGTAATTACAACTAACAGTCTCACATACTGTACAGTCAGAACTGTAAAGTGCTGGCCTACTCACTGGGCTGTGACTCGCTCTCGCTGTTGTGTCGGGAGCTGGTGGACTCAGAGTTCAGGCTGAGCGTGCTTGGCACGGACGACAGCTCCAAGGTCAGATGTGTGTCCACCTCGTCTGGGCTGATGGGCCACAGCGTCCTGCGACTGTGTCTGACAGCGTCCCAGCTGTACTGCTTCAGCAGCTCACAGCCCTGTCGGGTCTTGGAGATCACGCCCAGCACGTACACACACGTCCTGGGGGCAAGGTAGGGGAGGGGGGAGCATTAGTGGCAAGCTAAATGCTACAGGACCACCACAAGTAGAAAATCATATATAACAATAGTTTCTAGTTTACATTAGTCTGACTTTCAGTTACATTAGTTAGTCAGTCAATAGCTCTACACCCCGGCTTGTGCTCTTACCCTCGTACGGACAGCACCTCGCAGTGCTGAGCCAATGTCAGGATGTCTGGAATGACGTTTTCCTCTTGCAAAAGATTCAGGCCCCAGTTCGATGAGCCAATGTTACCCTGTGACAACAACGCACAATGTGATGCACCTGACGATACGTGACGCTGTAGCTTAGTTGACATTCAAAAGCATTAGGCTGTTTGCTGTTACTGACCAGAGCCCAGAGAGCTGCCTTTAGCTGTTTAATGCCCTCCCAGGTGTCCAGCATCGGGGAGCGAACAGTGTAGCTGAGGTCAGGGACTACGCTCTGCAAAGGAGCATGACAATTAGGCCCTATTGCTTATGCACAGATACAAAACAACCACAGTGTCATTTCACTTCTATTTAAAACAATGTAGTGACACTAGATATACCATATACCATTACATTTGTTTTAATGATCTGCTTGCAGGTGCAGTAACTAAATAGAAGATTGCTACCATATACAAACAGCTGCATGTCTAGTTAAATAGATGTAATTGACATTTACCACAAATCAATCCAACCAAACTGCAAGTACAGCCAAAATAAATCAGTTACCTGAGCCTCCAGTAGGTGGCAGCCTGTCTTGTCATGGACAAGCTGCCCATACAAGTGAACAGGAAGATGGACATTTGGTCTTTGTAACCTATTAATAGAGCAGCAGAGGATAAAAAAATTATCACACAGTGCTACATGTTTTGCACCTGTGGGAAATGACTAACAGGCCACCATACCCGTCTTAGCTGTTCTTAACTGTTTCCTACCCCGGACCCCCCAATAAAAAAAAAGAATAAGGTGGTAACACCTCTGCTAATATAATATCACCCAAATAGACAGTATCAATAAGCATAAATGGCAATTAAAAAAAATGACACATTTAATTATAGCAAATACATTTTTATAAAACAACCTTTGATTGCTGCGCCTGACGTAGTTGTCTCCATCAACAGGTTTGCGGTAGGTTGTTAGTGCTTCATTTAGCTGTTCCTCAATCAGATCCACATACTTTAGGTTGTATTCCTAAAAGCCAAAAGATAATTAGGTAAGAGCTTAACACTCAAAGAGGCCAAAGCATGCATAAACTGTTAAACATTATTGTTAATAAATTAAATGTTACTGGACTGCTGTTAATATCATACAGCACATTTAGCCAACAAAACAGGAGATTAACAGAACCTAACTGTGTCAAAGGAAAGTCTTGATTCTACAACACAAGATACAAACAATGACAGTCTGGTGTACCTTGTGCCATTTGTCTAACTGCTTGCTGACAAAACCCCTCTCGTTGAGGTAGGAGAAACCCTTGGGAATGGACAGGAACCTACAATAGAAAGAAGAGCAACTTCTCTTTCAACTCATTTGTGGTGGCTGTGCTAAAGTAAAGCACTTGTCTGTGAAGGGTGCTATATAGATAAACAAGTGTTAGAAATATAGAATATTAAAGAAATCCAGGACACCGTCTAAGCAGATATCTCTTGTAAAAAGTGGACCAACCTAAGGAGCAATAAGAGGCCTTTGTCTCCTAGGTGGGTCAGGGCTGGTTTGAGCTGGATCAGCGCATGGAGGTTGGCCTGTGGACCACAACAGAACACAGAACGCTACCGTCAACAGGAGGACAACCCGCCTGAGACTGACCCTACCAGCTGACAGGGAAGTCTTTGATCCTCAGACTATAATGGCCACTTGCTCAGAGATTGTATTTATGTATTTAAAGCCTCTTGTTTTGGACATGGTAATTCACTAAATATATGTAGTGAAGACATGCAGAATATTTGAGTAGGAGTTGTGTGCATTGCCTCCAAATACCATGAAACGTTTGAGAGGAACTACTTTTAGAGATAAAAACAGCGCCTTTGTGAGTATAATTTAGAGATACACGCCAATCAATCTATGCTAAAAACCTTTTTTCGATAATACAACCCTTCAAAAGTACACTCCTCAATACATCTCTCCCAGAATACCAAATCTCTTGTCTATCTTACGGTTTATGCTCTAAAACACATCTGTGTATGAGGGGATTGTGTAGGGAAGGAGCAGAGAATATGTAAGCCTGTATGTGTTGGAGTAGAGTGAAACACAAACCACAACTGCACTCAGGTACGTGATAGACAGTAGGGCTGTGTATTGGCAAGAATCTGGCGATACGTATTACGATACAGGAGCCGCGATTCGATATATTGCGATACTGTAAGTAAGGCGATGTAATTTGTGGGAAAAAAATGGTGTCAGCAATGCTATTGTGTGGCCTGCTGCAAAAAAATAACAAACACTTATGTAAACTTGCTCAAGGGCTTCAGATGTGAATTAGCTTTAAGCTAAATCTGATAACAAGCATCTTTCCTCTCGTTTGAGGTTAATGTATTTTGTACATAGTCCCTTTTGACAAATGTAGTAAAAAAAAAACAAATAAAACACAAAAGGAAATTAAAGTACTTTCTTTCTATTTATTTATTTTTATTAGATACCGTGATTTAGAAAACTGATACAGTATCGCAAACCATAATATTGCAATACTCAGGTGTATCAATATTTTCTTATACGCCTAATAGACACAGATTTTGCTTAAATAAAAAAGAATGTACCACTGTTTTCGATCTCAGGTAATTCCACACACAGAGTTTGTGTACTTGTGTACATACTGGGGTAAACATGTTTGCCCAGTATTAGTTAGTGACAATACCCTAAGTCGCTAAGGACTGCTTGACCGTCACCTTGTCCTCGCAGGCCTCGTCCAAGACGTCCAGAGCCTCTATGGACACGGCCTTGCAGTGGTCGTGAAGCTGGGTGACCAGCAGCTCCATGCCCCAGCTGCTGAAGAACTCCACGCCCGCACGCAGCAGCACACGCAGGTGCTTGGTGGCATACAGTCTGCACGCCTGTGCAGGGAGACACAGGGAGACATAAGAGGACACAGGGAGACATAAGAGGACACAGGGAGACACAGGGAGACATAAGAGTACACAGGGAGACATAAGAGGACACAGGGAGACATAAGAGGACATAGGGAGACATAAGAGGACATAAGAGGGCACAGGGAGACATAAGAGGACACAGGGAGACACAGAGAGACATAAGAGGACACAGGGAGACATAAGATGGCATAGGAGGATACAGGAGGACATAAGAGGACACAGGGAGACACAGGGAGACATAAGAGGACATAGGAGGATACAGGAGGACATAAGAGGACACCGGGAGACATAAGAGGACACAGGGAGACATAAGAGGCCACAGGGAGACACCGGGAGACATAAGAGGACATAGGAGGCTACAGGGAGACATAGGTGGACACAAGAGGACATAGGGAGACACAGGAGGACACAGCATTACTCAAGCGCTGTGTCCGTCTTACATCAGTAGCAGCGGTGAGGATCTTGGAGAGGATGACTCTGGCCAGGCCGTCTCTGCTGTAGTCCAGCGTGGACACGGCCAGCTTCAGCACTGCATCCTGGTTCTTCACTGAACACAGGCTCAACAGGCTGCACACAAGCACACACACTTTAAAATGGAAATGTTTACCAGGTGAATAGAAACTGCACGAGTGAGGACTCTTCCTCATTCTGTATCTGAACAATTTGAAGAACAGGCAGGCACACAAACTGACTCAAGAAAACGCATGTGAAGGTTTATATACCGTGTTTACTTAAAGTTCTGTAACCTAAATTAAGGTGTTTTCAGCGCAAGTCCTTCACTATTTGCTGAACTATTGTGACTTTGACACTTCCATCAACTCACCACTGGAACAGACCACATTTCTCCAGCAGCCTGACTCCGTTTAGGTTGGAGGACAGCGTGCCGAGGAAGAGGAAGTAGTGTTGGCTCAGGGTGGTGAGAAGGCCGTTGCTCTGGAGGCAACGATCCGGCTTCAGCCCCGAAGACAGCGACAGCCACAACACCATGTCCTTCACCAGCTCCTCCAGGTAACCCTGCCCATCCTGGTGGTAAGACGTGGTGGGAGGTGGGAAGGTTAGACCAGAGCTTAGCTTATCAAGTGTGGGGGGTGGACGTTGATGGAAGTGGGAGTTGGGTAAGAGGTCTATAACGATTATTATTCATCTACTTTGGTTCTCAAACTTGTTTGACTTTCAAGATGAGCAGCCCAGCATTAAAGTTTTTTCAAATGTACTACAAAAGAACATTTATGTAAAACAAGGAGTATAATATGTTTCAATATCATCACATTTGATCATTTTCCATTTCCTCTCACTCCAACGTCAGTCTGGGAACAGCTGCTCTAACCTCGTCAGACTCCATGAGGAACTCCACGAACTGGCAGCCCACCACGGTGAGTTGACGGGCCTTGGGGTGGTCCAGCTCCAGCCCTGCATACAGCTTACTGCTGGGCTTGTAGAAGTACAGCAGCCGTCGCACAAACCTGCATAGCACAGGCCACAACACCTCCATTAGGGTTGGTTGATCTCCAACGAGACAATCCCATTTAAATGGCCATGGGTAAAATACGAGCTTTTAATTGCTATTAGCAAATGGAATTAGTCTTCATGAGCCCTAGTCAAAAGAATGCTGCTAGACATTTCGGGTCACTCTGCACATATGAGGCCAGTGTAATCAATAGTGCACTGTCAGGGAAATATGTTGCATTGCAGGGAGAATTCTTGTGTCAAAGGAACAGGAACAGACATACAGACTACAGTACTAGAGTAAACGTGTTGAATGAAATCAAAGAAGGTCTTACTTGTGCATCTGTTCATCCTTATTGTTCCTGAGGTTGACATGGGGCCACTGCAGGAGAGACAGACATTAGATACACAAAGAATGAGGGAGGAGGGTGGCAGGTGCCGTGCAGTCTGCCTGAATGTGCGCCGCACCTTGAGAATAGTGGCGATGAGGAGCCAGTTCCAATCTAGGTTCTGCTTGTGGTTCAGAATGTGACTATCTCTTAGGTTCATCATCAAGGCCTCCTCTGTGTCCTACACACATGAAAAGAAGCACCACCATTTACGCTCTCATAGAATGATTTCAACAGCTATATACTTAAGTGACAAAAGCCATGTACTTTTACAAGACAGAAGCAACTACTACATTTCACCCACTCTAGTTAGTTTGACATAAACATCCGTATCCATCCATGCCTACGAACAGTTTGCCTAGCGAGGCGTACCTTTATGGCGTAGATGTCCCTGTGTACACGCGTGTGAGACTCCTTGCGTGTGTGTGCGGACACAGACTTGCGGATGATCTGGTCCAGGTAGAGGCTGTGAGGCTTCAAGCCTCGCTTCTTCTTCTCGTGGAAATGCTTCAGGTGGTTGACCGCGGCACTTGCACGACTGGAACAAACAAAAACAGCACACATCAGAGATGTGTGTGTGCCATAATAAACTGCATGACTGTTTGGACCCTTTAAAGGTTCGTGTTTATGAATACCCCGGGGGACTTTGGAGGTTGGATGTGTCTTTTAATCTCAAAACATTCCACTTCTGGTGGGAACGGATTGAAAAACAGAATTCCCTGCTTGCAAATCAGTTTTTTGTCACCTTTCCACGTTAGCATGTTTGTCTAGATATGCTGTAAAATGTTGTTTTAATGTATGAGGTGAGCATGATATATTACATTACCTTCATTTTGAGAAACTGGTGAAAACATGAATTTGTTGTAACTAGAGAGAGAATTACCCTAATTTAGTAAGGAAATTACACCTTTCAGTCTGATGTGTGTGTGCGCGCGCGTGCACTTCACTTACAGTCGTTTCTCCTGTGGAATGTCAAAGGAGGCGGCCATGTTGATTAGGGTGGGTAGACAGTGCAAGTGGTGACTGTGGGAGTGAGGCAAGATGGTGTTGGCCTGAGAAAAAACATGGGTACAGCGGTAAGTTAAATACCAGTTATGAAGTACACAATACAATTCCATAACATAAAAGGTGTGTTTTACCATGTGCAGCAGTTCACCCAGTAGGATGGTAGCTCTGACAGCGAGCTGGTCTTCACTGCTAGTCACCACTTCAACAAGGCCCTGTAGTGGCAGAGAGCAAGGCATTAGAGTAAGTGCAGTTTAATGGCCCCATGGGCAATAACAATACAATGCAACATGTTGCTCAGATGAGCCAATATGCGAGCTCTTCGCTGTGCATATGACATCCATGTTCGTACTGCAACATTGAAGGCAGGGTCAGTCATTCTTGCCAACTTCAAGGTCAAATCAAAACAGTATCGCTCTGCGGTCCCTCGCACGTCGAAATGCATTGTGAAGCAAAGCGTAGTGCTGCGGCTTTGTTGATACGAGCGGTGTTTGCCGCTTTGATTATGTTGCTATTTACGGAGACAGGGCTGTGTAGAAGTATCAGATTATTGTTTCAGCACGCAGAGAGAACAGTAAACTAACGAAATGCTAGGAGATATTTGGTGATTTTGACAAAAAGTGTATTAGCTTACATTTAGCTTGGAATAGCTGACCAAACATTTACGTACAGAAACATTGCACACATCATCTCACCTCTAACAGCCCACTGGTGATGAAGGCAGAGAGGACCAAAGCCAGGTAGTTGTCCATCAGATCTGGCCTGAAATGTCAGCATAGAATGCAGTGATACAACACTGTGCAGATGTTTGGAATCGTTTGCTCTATTCTACGTGAGCATGTCTGCCTTACCTGGACCTAGCCCGATGGGGGAGGATGACTTTAGCCTCAGCTGCAACAAACCCATCAGAAAGTCTCCAACCATCCTGGAACCTACTCGAATCTATGAAGGCAATATACCATTCAATATTTTAATGAGAAATAATGATAGAACAGCACACTTCACATTTGACCATTTATCAAATGCTATTATTTAAAGCGACTTACTCCAATTTACAAGTATTAGGAGCAGGTAAGTAAATTCTTCCAGGTTGGCAGAACAATAAAAAAAAACAATATGTGAGAATGAACATCTGCTATTCTTACCAACACTCAGAAGAGCTTCTGCAAAGTCTTGAGTTAAAATTGGCAGCGGGAGCCTGAATATTTCATATAACACCTCCAATAAGCCTTTCTGTAGGGAAAAGTACATCATATCAATACAATCAGATGGTTGGTATATGGGATTGACAGCTTAAACAAACAGCCACAGTAATAGATTGTCTAGGATTGTCTTTCAGGAGTAAAATGAGAAGTGTCAAAAGTAAACACATGCTAGGCTATCGAGCAAACGTTGATAAGCTGCTGTAGAAAATCTGTCAATTTAGAGATTTTTTTGTTTTAACTAGAAAAAAAAAGTGTTGCACTGTTGTTCTGTTTTCTAGCTACACCTTCACAGCCTGTAACTGTTGGCCCCTGAGCAGCTCTAGATCAACTGAATTGGTGCCTTGCTCCAGGCTAGCAGATGGTCGGTACTTTCCTTGCCAGCCTGGCAAATGGAAATAGTGAGTCTTCTGTTACTACCTCCCTTCTTTATCCTGACTTAATTGTCCCCTTGACAAAGTTGCCAGACATTTTCATAATTGGTGAAAATAAATCTGATTGCCCACAACCACAATTTCTGGAATGCAGTTGTTTTATTACTCACCCGAACCTCCATATTTGGTATGCTGAGTAAGCCAATTAAAGACTGGATTCCAGAATTTCCAGCTTTGCAGAGGTTGATAATTCCTAAAGAAAAAAAAAAGAGGAACAATTAAACACGCCTCCGAAAATCAAAACGTCTCAATGAAAATAAACATGCATATTTATTGTGCATCTCAATATGTGTGGAACCTCACCGGACCACGAGCGGAAGGCAGCTACTATGGCCATCCTACTAGACAAGAAACGGGCCTCTCTGTCCTCTCTGAGAAGACAAACACATTAAAGCCCATGGATAATACAATTACAATAGGTAATTTGGCACGAAAGCATAGTGGTATTATTGTACATGGGTATTGCATGCATTTGCATGTGATTGCAAAGCAAGTGTAATAAAACACAGATCAGGGACAAAATACAGAAGCTTGGCTTGACAATATAAGCTGGTCGACAGCAAAAGGCCAGATCACTAACACACTATACAGTCATAAATTGCTTGACGTTTCCAAAATAACAACACAAATAACAGTAAACAGGTGTAAATGTTAGAATACTATTGCTGCAGTAGCACTGACACTTTCCCCACACACACACTCACTTGAGTTGCCCTTCAGTTGTGTCTGCGTTGTGCCGGTAGTGAAAATCTGTGAAAGGCGCTAGGATTTGCTGCAAATCACAATAAGCATAACATACAGTGTTAAAATAAAATGATAAATATCTAACAGTTCATAATCAGCTAGTCAAAACAAAATAAGAATAACTCCTGGACACATCTCTTAACCTTTTCAAGCATTTCAACCTTGGAATACATGTATTGTGCTCTATAGATATCACATGACAGTCATGTGGCTATTATGCCAATGTGCACGAGGTTCCTCTGTCCCAGGTATCTGTTTACAGGCAGGATGTATTAGAGAGAGGGGACTTTTGAGGACTGCTGTAACTGATCACTATAAGCTCTATGGGAATGAGAAAGGCAAGATGCTACTAATAATGCTGACTGGGAAAACTCCCAGACCAGCTGCTCAATAATCAACTGTTACTTCCTCTGAATTCATGTACGTTTCCTCTATACTGTATGCACGAACGTTACTCTATTACTGTATAAATAGGCATATAAAGTGCGAGTGCGAGCAGGTAGGCAGGTAGCAAATAGAGAATGAAAGCAATGTTATTTAACAGTGAGTGCTTAGTATATAGATGTGTTGAGGATATAGCAAAAAGAACTATTGCCTTCATATGTTTTGACATTCCTTCTTTTTTAAATTTGGGATAAAATATTGATTATGGGCTTACTATAACATGTATTAGCTTCATCATACACTTTCCTTATTCATGTAGTATTCTGCAAAAATCGGGACGCTTTGCATGACGCAGGCTTTTGAATGAGACACCGGTCGTGTGTATATACCTCTAGTTCAACGTCAGCACGCACATACTGGCGAGTGCGCGGGTGGTTAAGGAGATGGAGGACCGTGGTGATCAGAGCCTCGTTGATGCGGCTCAGCTGACAGTCAATCACACTCTTCAGGATGGTGCTCAAGCCGCCTCTCTTGGCCACGACCTCTGGGTTCTTTAAAGCTTCACATAGCACGCAGGTGCAGTATCAAAATATCGTTCAGATATAGTGCATGTTAAACTAAATATAGTACTACTAATATGTCTCAATAGAGGGTATTTAACAAGCGCACATTAAGCTTAGCAAAATGTAAAGCATCAGACTGACTAACATATTTACACTGTACTTGGTTACAATACATGAGGATCCCACTACCCATCTACTACAGGTCGACCAATATAATCATTTGGCAGATTTATTGGCGCCAATAATTATCTACAGAACTTTGCTCTGATAGTGGCCAATAGGCTACCTTGCATTTGACACAGGCTCCACACAAAGTCAAGGTAATGTAATGGTGTACCCTGGGATAATTTATATTTAATTTACCATAAAGTTCACTTTAAGACAGCATTGTTTGTGAATTATGAGTCTGATACAGTTGATGTTTATAGTATGACATTATTCATGCTTAGACTGAAGGAGTCTGTTCCTCTACTGAAAGCATGTCATGTTTTGCTAGCAAGCATGGTTGTTAATATTTGTCTAGCTGTTAAAAGCAAGTCTAGTAGCACAAATAAGGTCAAATGGCAACTGTAACAACTGTAAGCCCAACAGATCTGCCAGAAGATGCGCTACATTGTTTCTGGTAAGAAAGAATAATCCTCCTATGTTTAAGAGACATTAGAAATGGAATGCAACAGTACTGTAATCCGCCATCTGGTAGGCTGTCATAACAAACTACAAGATACTTTAAACAGTAGATACCAAACATAGCATAGCCTAGCCAGCTCACAGAGCATGTTAAAATAGCAAGTCAAATGTTGTTACCGTTTATGTCTCAATCGTAAATATTGTCTTCCATACCCTTCAGTAGTCCTTATGAATCTAGCTGCAAGATTCCTTTCCCAACTAATAAACATTGATTGCAAACAACTGTAACCTCATATGATGTCTTTTACTGCCATATGCTACTACATAGGCCAATACTGTAACATCCTGCAGTGCCAGCTATTACTAATATACAGTACTCTTTTCAAATTCTTATCTGATAGGCTATTGAAAGTACATTCAGAAAGCTACACACTAAATGTTTAGGATACAGTATTTGTAAACCAACCCGATTTAATAATGGAAATATAGAAAATAAGCTAGAACCCAAGAGAAAACAATAACTTTAGGTGCACACGATTAACGTGGGTTCCTTCTTCGAGGTTGGAAAATCAGGATTTCCTGATTAATCAGGAGAAATCACATCCCTGGTTATTATATCTGCCTTTAAAAATCCACTATCGGTCAACCTCTACGGTATGTGAATGGCATTGGCTAAGGTAACTCACCCAGCTCACAGACGATAGCGATGGCAGCTCGGACCATGCGGTCCCTCTCCTGTAGTCCATCAGTTCCAACAGCAATAAGAGAGTTGGCAATTGAGGTGGGGAAAAGTGTGGCATTGACTGTGATAATCTGCCGGAAAAAGAAAGGGAAATATGACTCATCAAGTAAGTGCCAACAATATAATAAGTTATGGCAAAACATTCACCAAAATGTGCTGAACTTTTTAAAGCCTGTGGAAATTCTAATTGATAAACTTTGTAAAATAACCCAACAGAATTTATACAGAGAGGGGAAAACTAGAGAATCCAGTGAAAAAATATAAAATATAGAAGTAAAAAATAGCAACACGGTTCCTGTTGTGTTTACAGAAAGAAATAGATTACTACACATTGGAAAGGCAATCAAGATATATTATACTGAAAGTAGGTAGCCAGTGGTCATTTACTGGAACCAGTTTTCCCCAAAGAGTATGACTGTGTGTGTATGTGTGTGGGTGTGAGTGACAGAAAGTGAGAGGGAGCATGAACCTTTTACAGTAAACAAAAAAAAAGGCTATAAATAACCTGCAGATGAGTGCAGTGCCAATGCTGCTACAGTAAACCAATGAGGGAACTGTGACACTCTACTGACACGAGGGACGTTAAATGTTTTGCTAAATTAATTTCAAGCCAAAACCGCTAGCAACATTAGTGTTGTCAAATCAATACAGGGAGTATTATTCAGTCATTCTAGAAAATGCCATGTAAATGTAATGTTAAAATATCATGGTATGTTACCTTTCTGACTAGTCTCAGAGCCTGAGTTCTTTCCCCCTCATTGCTCTGCTGGATGTCAATGCACCTGAACCAAAATGCATTCAAAACCATGAAGAACATGTATGTTAGTAACACACTATAGTGATGCTCCAAGCATGGGTCCTGGGGCGGTATCTTACCTCGCTATCAAGTAGTCCACCTGCAGTCTAAGGACTTTCTGCAGGACACTGGTGTCTCTGATGAGGTAGCGCAGTGCCCGCAAGCCTGCTGCTCGTACTTCCTTAGCCTCATTGAGAAGAGCTAACCGCAGGCTAAGGATGCAAACCACAAGTAGCCTTAGCAGAAGCCTATAGCTTCACCTACAGTAGTTTTATTACAGTATCACAGTTTAACATAAGCTATCCATTTTATGTTTAAAATGGGTACTATAAGGAGTTTTCACAATTTATGTTTTTGTGATGCAGTATCTAACACATGCAGTAAATAGTCCACAAATTTGTTACCTTTTGTAAATTCTGACTGAACTACAATTTTGTTTAAAATATTGTTCAATAATAATACTCCTCAAATATTCTCTTTAATGCAACCACTCACTCACTGGAGCGTAAAGTTGAGGGAAAAATTGACTCTTTCCAACAAGCCAACATGACCACTGACAGGTGAACAGAATAACACAGAAAATCTCATTATCATGGCACCTGTCAGTGTTTGGGATATATTAGGCAGCAAGTGAATGTGTTAATGGAAAAATGGGCAAGAAGAGTAAAGATCTGAGTGACTTTGACAAGGGTCAAATTGTGACGGCTAGATGACTGGGTCAGAGCATCTTCAAAAATGCAGCTCTTGTGGGGTTGGTTCCAGTCTGCAGTGGTCAGTACCTATCAAAAGTGGTCCAAAGAAGGAACCAGGGGACAGGGTCATGGGCTGCCAAGGCTCATTGGTGCACGTGGGGAGCGAAGACTGGCCTATGTGGACCGATCCAACAGACGAGTTACTGTAACTCAAACTGCTGAAAAAGTGAATGCTGGTTGTGATAGAAAGGTGTCAGAACACACAGTGCATCGCAGTTTGTTGCGTATGGGGCTGCGTATCCGCAGACCAGTCAGGGTGCACATGCTGACCCGTCCACTGCTGATAACATCTACAATGGGCATGTGAGCATCAGAACTGGACCTCGAAGTAATGGAAAAAGGTGGCCTGGTCTGATAAATCACGTTTTCTTTTACATCACGTGGATGGCCGGGTGTGTGAGCGTTGTTTACTTGGAGAACACATGGCACTAGGATGCACCATGGGAAGAAGGCAAGCCGGCGGATACAGTGTGATGCTTTGGGGATCATCTTCTGGGAAACCTCGGGTCTTGCCATTCATGTAGATGTTTCTTTGACACGTACCACCTACTTAAGCATTGTTGCAGACCATGTACACTCTTTCATGGAAACAGTATTCCCTTATGGCATTGGCCTTTTTCAGGAAGATAATGAACACTGCCACAAACCAAATATGGTTCAGGAATGGTTTGAGGAACCCAACAATGTGTTCAAGGCTTGGACTTGGCCTCCAAAGTCCCCAGATCTCAATCCAAACTGTGGGATGTACTGGACAAAACATGTCACATCCATGGAGGGCCCCCCTCCCAACTTACAGGACTTAATGATATGCTGCTAAAGTCTTGGCGCCAGATACCACAGCACACCTTCAGAAGTTTAGTGGAGACCATGCCTTGAAGGCTGTTTTGGTGGCAAAATGGGAACCTACACCATATTAGGCAGGTGGTCATAATGTTATGGCTGATCGGTGTAAATCCCTTGGAACAATGCATTCTTGAATTTGTGCCAATATGTGAAAGTTGCTTGGGTTTAGAAAAATACATGTTTTTCATCCCAAAAAAATTGTTTTACTTTACCATATAGTGAATGTACTACTTCTAATAATATTAATGCATAATATACAGCAACTGGCAAACATTGTGAATAACACTTTCTCACATGTATTGCTGCCACTGGATCACTTACCAAACAATAATTTCTTCATATGTAAACCCAAACTTTTCTTCATGGTGGCCAATGCTGCATAGCAGCTGTAATAAGAGACAGGTCAAAGAGAAAGTAGCTGACATCTAGCAATACAGAAAAATACTAGCTCAAATAAATCAGAAATCCCAGGTCAAAAATCTATAGGATCATCTTCCAAACACCATTAATATGAAAAACATACATACATACATACACACACACACACACATACACATATACATATATATATATAGATAGATAGTGTATGGATATAGAGTGTGGATGGGAAGTTAGAGTACACAAAAGTAAGGTGAAGAGGAGTTGTTTAGGGCCAGCAGTGATGTCAGCACCCAAGCAGGATGTTGGGGGTGCGAGAAGAGGGGATGCTACACTCTCCAGGCAGATTAGATCACCCGTTTTGGAATCAGCAGTCAGGCGCTCCAACAAGCACCTACACAAATTGCTATGTCTCTAACTCAGCTGTAAATAATAAGGTAATAATGTCAGGTGTACAAACAAGACACAAAACCAAGGCTTACATTGCCAGAAGCCCAAGTTTTCTAAAGCAAAACACAACTGGCTGTACTGCCAACAAGAATCATTCAGTAAGAAATCAAACCGCACACAATCTTCTGAGGCATTCCACCTCAGCAGCCGCCAGCAAGTGTCTGTGATTGGTACTCTGTGACTTCTTGGCAGAGCCAGCAATATGTTTTGAAACAGCATGGCCACATCATTTGTAATTGACAGAGTTCTACACTTTTTAAATAGTTTTTAAAATCTTACTTTCAATTTTCCTTAGTACATTTGATCAGTTTTGACCCGAAATGTAAAATTGCGGCTTAAAGATGGAGTCAGGTGATACGCTTTTTGTCAAATTCCCCACGGTCCACTAGCTGTCCATCCTGTGTGCTTGCTGAACAAATAATGTATTGTTTCTATGCAACACTGGCCTGTACATGGGAGCATAGACAATGTGGTGCACACCACACCACACCACACTATGGGGAACACCCTATGCCATGAAGAGAGAGGTGGTGGTGGTGTTGTTTTGATGCATTTCAAATATCAACAAGCTTTCTCCAGCATTTCCGATCTACCTTTAATGGCAGTACTACTACTCATCAGTAAAGTCATTTTACTTACACTAGCTCTGCCTGTAGGATTAAGAATCCATGATAAGCAATAATGACCACTAATATTGGTAATGTTATCCTTTGAAAACAAGTACAATTTGCAGTTTTCATATACAACCGCTCCAAAAACAAGAATAGCCATAAACAGATATAGGAAATTGTATTTCATGTTTCAAGCTGGTCATTTCTTGATACACATTATTTTTGAAAATATTCCATCTCTGGAGTTCCTGTTACATTCACTGTCAACATCACAATGACTAGCACAGCCAGGAGAAGAGGAACAAGGAGAAGTCAGTTAGTACATTGAGGAAGAGAAGTATTGCCCGTCAAGCTCTGCAAATACCTGCATAGAGTACCTCTATAGATGGTTGTATATCTGCAACCACATATCCTGGTTCCAGCCTCCTGAAGCCCCACCAACCCACATCATTGCCCTCATTATTGGAATTTCCAATCATTTGCAGGACAATCCGAACGCACACATATAATCCTCTGTCCGCAGAAAACAGCTAACTAGGAGGAAATATCAGGCTCACTAATAAAGTCTGACTGACTAGTAACCACAACCTATTGCATTTTCTCCAGCTGTCCATCTGCTGTGGTCCAAATGGTCATAGTTAACAGCAAGATTAATTGAGAATATTACCTTTATGAAGTTGTTCAGGTGGCCCAGTTTTCGCATATTACTGACTCCATGGGACTTGGCCACATTTTGTAGGATTTCACGAAAATTGTCTGTAGGTTCTGCAGAAGGAAAAAAACACTAATGCATTGTAACTAAGACAAGGGTTTAGCTATATTGCCATAATATCACTCAGTGAACCATAAATGATATGTTGTAGGCAGGAAGTGTTTCCAAGCTTTTCCAACTAATACATTGTGTACAGTAAAAACAAGGGCAGAACAGTGACATTAAACAAGGGTATATAGGCTAAGTGTTTATATGTTTTCCAGTCAAGTGATTTGTAATATTAGTTTTTTCTTTATTTTGAATGAAAATAACCTTGAAACAAAAAGGTTAAATGCGGTTTTAAAGGATTGCACTGAATATGCTATATTTATGTTAAAACAGTACAACAAAATAAGTCTTGACTTTAACACGATTCTTAGCTAAACAAATACACAATGCGTCCATTTATTAAAAACTGGTTTCAATCTTATAGCATTATTAAACCGTTAACGTTACTTATGTAAACAACATTACAACACTGACAGATACGGTACAGCTATGTCACCTATTGTGCACCGTATAGTAGCCATATAGTTCTATGATAGTAGCCTATATTTGTTGACACAGACCTGTCAAAGGCTCTTACTACAAAACGTTCCGGTACGATAACCTGACATGTGGACAACTGACATGTTGCGGTCTATGGCTGAGATACTGTGCTGATCAAATCTTGTCAGATTGTGCATCTGTGTGCCACTACGGTACAGTATCGTAGTATTTTAAGAACACTAGTGCACATCCTAGTATAGCTATTGTAATGCTATTACGCGGTGCATTGTACAGAAAACGTAATAAACGGTAACCGATGCACGGCGTATAAATAACATGTCATGGACATGTTGACTATAATTTGCTATAATGTTCATTCATATCTAATCAAAACAACCGATCGTCGTCATAGCTGGTTAGCTATGGCAGCTAGCTAACGCTAATTTTAGCTTGTCAGTTAGCTCCCGACTCTGTTATTATATTCCATCTTGAAACGTTATTAGACAAAACAATACGGCGCAACTGACCAGATCGCAATGGCAACGATTAGGCGATTGTTGAGACCACATTGTTTTATTGCTACAGATGGTCACCATCTGTAAAAGATACTCATCCATTTTGAACAATAATCGCTTTCACTATGATGTGATGAAGCCACTGCTTACCCCTGGTCAAATCGAGCGGTACGTTTTCTTCACCGCTGTCATTCCGACCTGTCAAAAATCCACATTGCGGACATTGTGTGAGGACTGACCAATGTCATTACGTGTGTGTGTACCTCTATTATTACAGTATGTTGGCTGTGTATGTAAAAATAAAGCGAGTTTCTAATGCTCACCTCGCATCCGAAGACTTCGGATAGGACGGCCACGGAAGCTGGCCGCCATGTTTCCAGGAACATACACAACACCGGAAACTTCGTGACATATCGCGATAACACGTGCATGTTTTTTGGATACATACAGATATTGGATTAGATTGACGTTTTTACTGAATCCCCCGATTTTATCCATGTAGGTATTTTTTTTAAAACGTGAATACGTCCTGACGACAGTACTGTACTAGACTGTGTGGAGCTCCTGAACATTGTAATGTATCTTATTTATGCATACATTATCATAGTTTTATGACTGGAGAGTGCTCCACAAAACACAATTGAGCACAAAACATTAGCCTATGGTGTCTACTTCCATCTGGTGGTGGTGCTTCATCTCCTTTCGCATTATAATTTCAGCAGCCGTTGTAGACTACAATTTCAATCGTGAAAGGTGTTTTGTTTTTGCCATGAGCAGAGGAAAAATAGTGAATGACTGGTCCACCGTATAAAATGTAGACATTTCAAAAATACGTTATTGTCAATGTTCACTGTTCTAATAAATGTAAAGCAATGCAATGCTCTCTAAGATGCCTTCTTGTTGATCTTGCAAAAACATGTCACAAAATATTTCCCACGTTTTGCCGATACTTTTTTTAAACTTAAAAACTGAAGAATACAATATTAATGAATAGCAGGGAGGTCGCTAGACCGAATTTTTTCAATTATTAAATCAATTAAATCAATATATAAATCAATATTATTTGTCGTCAACCGTTCCATTGCATCACGTCATGTAAACGGGCAGGCACTAGGACATGGGAGAGGCTGCATGAGCGAGAGACTTTCAACATTGCATCTGACGGACTACAAGCTAGAATCACTGATGACTGAAGAGGTTGATACAGCTAGGAGCTGCAAGTACAGTGACAGGGCCAGCAATATGTAAAACAATAACACGCCTTTTAGACCATAAAAGGTTTATGCTGTTTTCTTTATAACTACAATATTACTGGGCAAATGAAACATTGTAGCACACTTTTCTGGCAGTTTCTGCTGGTGACCATCTTATTTAATACATTGCTTAAATAAGATAAATATGCACCACAGAGTAGCAGTCATGTATGTAGCAGGAGAGAGTGACATTTCTTTATTTTAAGTGAATGCCAATGAACATTTCCTTCATATTCATGTATGAATAGGATCTGTATGCTATTCAGGGAAATCTATCCCAAATGTCCCACCCGAAGACCAGAAGCATTTGAAAGAAAACGGCAGTTGTGAATGAAAGCATAACATTGCAGGGACAGCCTAAAGTGTTGCATTATCGTCATCAGATGGATTGTCCTTTGACCCATCTATTCCAGCATTACCATGGCATTTGTAAAAACATGCCAGAGGGAAATAGCTGCATGAAAGTTACCACGGTAATTTGTAAGAACTACGTGTGAACGGAGTGCATAATTTTAGCCAACCTTGACCAAAAAGGACCGTATTTTGATTAGTTTTACAGCAGTTGTTAATACATACTTTTGTTGGGCTTAAAACATGTTCTCCCTGTGGGAGCATGCCCCCAGACCCCCTTATAAAAAGTGTACCCCCCCATTCATGAATGTCTGGTGACGTCCATGGTGTACAGCCTTGTTAAATTGGCAGCATGGCCAGACTGCTGCAAGTGCAAAGGCAACGCTGCAGTAAGAGCATTGGATTGTGGGTATGTTCTGTTTCCTGATAGGCTATGACAATCAGCTGTTGCTGAAAAGTTTTGGCATAGTTGGATTTTTTATACCTTTCATTTTTACATGCAACGCGCACTGTAAGGTCACAATCGGCGTGTGAAATTCGACTATTCGGATGTTTCTTCTTTCAGATAATCTGAAAACGGCGTTAACTGTCGATAATTTTTAAAGTGAAAATCTGATCGACAACATTTCAGAATGAGCTTGAACGAACATTCCTTACAGGCTCTGTCGTGGAGAAAACTCTACCTAAGTAGGGCAAAATTGAAGGCTACAAGTCGCACTTCTGCTCTTTTATCAGGATTCGCTATGGTAAGTAAGATGTGTGATCAGTTTAACATTGTAAATTAAAGTCGCGCAAAAATTGGTCAACATAAACCGGAAATCAGTCTGTGACGCACATGATCTGGCCAGCACCATATTTCACGAGTGTCTGCTGCATGGCACAACACCCACAATGTAGCTTTAAGGTGTCCATGTAGGCTACATTGTTGTAAATGTAGTCCATGCTGCAATTGTTGGTATGTCTGAAATAGTAATAAATGCATAATAAGACCTAATTGGTCAACAATTTAAGCATATGATTTTAGATATTTTAGCAGAGTTGTTTTAGTCATCTGCATTGATTAAATTAGCCTATGTCATAATATTCTGTTTCAACTTTTTTTCTCAGGTTGCTATGGTGGAGGTACAGTTGGAGAGAGATCATAAGTATCCCCCAGGGCTGCTTGTAGCCTTCAGTGCCTGCACCACCATTCTAGTTGCAGTTCACCTTTTTGCGCTGATGATCAGTACCTGTATCCTTCCCAATCTGGAGGCTGTCAGTAACGTGCATAACCTGAATTCTGTAAACGAATCCCCACACGAGCGCATGCATCGCCACATAGAGCTGGCTTGGGCTTTCTCTACAGTAATTGGCACCCTGCTCTTTCTGACCGAAGTCGTGCTCCTGTGCTGGGTGAAGTTCCTACCTCTTGACACTTCAGAAAAGGATGATGCAAATAATACTGATATCAGCTCTGGCAAGGCTGCGGCTATTGCTTCCACCTCCATCATGGTTCCGTTTGGAGTGGTTTTCATTGTGTTTGCTGTTCATTTCTACCGTACGCTAGTTAGCCACAAGACAGACCAGCAGATCAAGCAGTTAGAGCAGGCTATTCATCTGCAGAAGCAGCTGGACCACGGAGGTGAGAATGAAAGCTTGCAGGCCTCTGTGCATTTCGCTTGAGCACAATGGGACAGAGCTGTGGACTGTATTTTATTTTAAAACTTTTATGAGATTTGTGCTGTGCGACAGTGGTTTTATATTGCTTACAATTGTCAGTTCCTATACAATTTCCAATTTGGAGACTGCATATTTGTATTCTCCAGCACTTTACTTCTAAAATGAATAGTATTCTCAATCTGGGCTGAAAGGTGTTTTCCACCTTCTATGATCAAGATGAATGAATTTCTCTAAGGTCTACTGCAGAAGGGATTGAGGTCTTCCATTGTATTTATAACATGCTAAATGTAACTGCGTGATTTGCATTTGCAACATTCTGGAAGTTTATGGAACTTATACATAGTTTATGAAACACATACACACTGTTTCACATCTTTTCCTTCGGTCTGTTTAAAAGGTACAACAGATCTTTAATGGCTCCCTCTGGTTTGTTGTAAATCATCAGTATCTGGTGGTATGTGGCAGTTGTGACTCCCAGTATCAACCAAATTACTTTTCTTTAAAATAATCTTAGCAAGGTTATTTGACATTCAAACTGTCTTGTTTGGATTATAACATAACATTTAAAATATATAATTTTATATTATGTACGTGTGTGTGTGTGTGAGATCTACATTTTACATTCACACAAGGTGATTATGGGAAATATTTTAAGTTACATTGACACATTTCTGTTTATAGCTGTGTTTATCCAAGTGGCCGCCAATAAATGTCATGAAGACATTATCACTGTTAAATATTACCGCTATACAAAATACTGCTATATGAGATACTTGCATTGCACGTTTTGTGCAGGTTTCCTAACTTCACCCTAGCTCTTAGCCTGACACCACCCAGTACACAACTTGGAAAAATGCTGAAAATGTAGTCAAGGATCTGAGAGGGGGCCTCCATTAACATCAATTGATTTTGGTGACACACAAGCACACCAAAAGTACGGTCGGAAGCCAGCAAGGACCTTCTACGATTTTAAACATATTTTTATAAAAACAGGAATTTTGTTAATATTAACACAAGTGTGCCTCTTCATCAAAGTTAAGTCCTATTATTTAGTTTACAGCCCAAAGCACAATGTCGGTAGGGTGCAGTTACTCCCTAATCCTGCAATCCTTTCTGAATTTCTGCATGCTATTTGCTTTGGTGATTGAAGATTGATGCTTGATTCATTATGGTTTTTGTAACAAGAAAACTGAACCCATTTGTTTGTTTACTGTTTGCTATAAAGGTATTTTAAAATGTGTTTTTGTATATTTTAAATAGTTTGCAGGTGTGGTTATCCACTTAAAAATAATATACCGTAACAATTTGTTGTATGGCTCTGGAATTGTATGTTTTCATGTCACCACTAATTGATAACATTTCACATCATTAAGACAATAATGTTGATTGCTTCACTGGTGGTGAGTAATGCACACATTTTAAGCAGAACTTTGATCAGTGTTGTAGATGTCTACTTTTACCTGACATTGCATGTTTAAGGAATTACTTTTAACTGCTTGAATAAACTCATTTGATGAATAAAAATGCATGACATTTGAGAACATGTATATTTATGCAACATACAGCAAAATATATTTCACAAACTCTGAAGACCATAAAACATTTGATTGACTTTATTTTTAAATCAGGAAGTGTAAGGGAGGAAACAGGAAATGTAATTAGGGTAGTGTGACTCGGATAATTCCCTGTTGTATACTTGTTGATTTAATGCATTTTATTTTTATGTTGCTTATAGCATATATCTTCTTATCTCTATAGACTTACTTTGTGCAAAATGTCTGCATGCACAGCTGATTGAAAGGGAACAGAACAGGGCATAAAGCTCAACCACATTTAATTCAGTAAGTTATACTGTCAATTATACTTACATATATAGGTAATTACAACTGATAGACCATAGAGGCTGTTTTTGTAGATACACCTTAGTCATCTAATACCTGGTAATGTCTTCATATCTCTGTAAATAGTCAACTTAAAGGCGGTGTCAGTGATTGTCTAATACACTATTTAATCCAGCGAATATCTACTTGACCTATTAGCTGCCCATTCTGTGTGTACAAAAAAACATCTGGTACACTGGCTCTGTAAATGAGAACACAAACCAAGTGGTGCAGAACGCACCAAACAACACGATCCTAAACAATTTTGACACCTTATGGTTCATGAGGGAGTACATATGGCATTGAAGCAGAGACACTTGTTTGAAGGGAGATGGGTAATATCAGACTTAAAATATCAGCAATCTTTCTCCAGGATAGCTAATGGCTTGGTTTTTTATAACTGGTGTTAATTTTACCAGTAGCCTAGTGAGAAATTGTTTGATTGATATGATGTTTGTATTTTAACTGTGGGAAGTATGAATTTAGTGTAAATTGTGCAAATATGCACCTAACAATGACATCCTAACCTTTAATTCCTCTTGTTGCCTGGTATCCTCTCACTAACCCTGATCCTTATGCAGCCAGATAAATAGTGACTACAATATGAATCATATATAGGGTGTTTTGGGAAAGTAAAAAAAAAACTTTTCAATTACACGCCTTCTTCATGTTCTGAATGATACACCATTACATATGTTTAGGAAACAGGCGCAATCTTAGAAGCATCTACAACATATAGTCCTCCCCACATGACTGAGGTGATCCCATTTGTCTCTTGCATAAAATGTGTTATTTCATAAACAAATTGTGTCCAAATTTTAATTCCAAAGCAATAACACTTTCATAAATAAAAAACAGGTAATAAATAATATTCTCCCATGCCACCCACATAATGTTTTCATAATGTGCAGTACGCACATGTTGTTGCGTTGCGTAGCCTTTATAAATGTGTATATTTTGTTTCTCCTTGGACCTATCTTTTCGCTGGATGTGGCACCGTCACTTGCGGAAGGATTCATAAGCACCGAGCAACCTCCTGTAATCGTCGAATTTATCGAATTGTTGTAGATGCACAATGTAGGCCCGTCGAATGATGATTTTGTACAGGTAAGTGATAAAGAAAGAAATATACATTAAGCTTCTTGATCTGATATTGGGTTAAATTTACCACGTTCTTTGTAAAGGACACAGGTGATCTTCTCCATCACCTGTTGGGGCGTGTTACAATGGAGGACCATCGCATCCTCCGGGATTGAACACGAATACAATCCAGATAAACGTTACGTTATTTGTTGTTTGTTTTAGGTTTGATAAATGTAATGGAAAGCGATCAACAATACACTAAGAGAGAGACAGCAATTCAACACTGGAGAAGTTGCAAGTTGATTATAGATCCCGCGTTGACAAATGGATTATATAAAGTTTATCGTTATGACGGAGAGTATTTCAACATACCCGTAAGCATTTCATCGAGTTAGTGTGTGTTATGTTTTTGGTGTGAACTATTACAAACTCTGAAAAAAAGGTATAACAGAGCATAGCCTACCCAAGCTATTGTAGTAGCTTTTTGGCCTATTCCCATAGGTATTGAGCGTACCATAATAATAACATAATTCATGCTGCATTTATAGGTTCGAGATTTAGGGGTGTTTCCTGTAGAATCAGTACGTGATCCTCGGATCTGTCGCCTGTGGAGCAAATGTGAAAGGCTTGGGCTAACTGTTCCCAAATTTAAGGTACATTTCTTAATAACGATCGGCCACTATTATGTTACAATTAACATTAATATATTATGTTGCTTGTATTCAATTTCAGATTGATGACTATTATGTTGGTCCTATTCCTCCCAAAGAAGTAACATTTGCCCGGTTAAATGACAATATAAGAGAGGATTTCTTGAGTGACATGTGCAAAAAGTATGGACAAATAGATGAAGTGGAAATATTTTATAACCCAAAAAACAAGAAACATTTAGGAATAGGAAAAGTTGTTTTTGATACAGTAAAAGCTGCAAAAGACACTGTTCTGCAACTCCATGAGACACCAGCAATGGGAAATATAATTCACGTGGAAATTGATTCAAAAGGTAAGAATGGTTCCAGGGCTAAGCCTTTACTTTTTTATATAGTGTATTTCATATAAATTCGTATATAGATACACATTTTTATTGTGTTATAAGTCAGCCTTCACTAACTAAGCCACCAAACCCTCAGGTGAAAATAGGAGTCGCTATCTCCAGCTCCTTTTAAGTGGGCTGTATACTCCCTGGACACTGCCAGTGGGTTGTGATGAACAAACACTTCAAAGCCTTGTTGACAGCTTACAGGTAAACTGCTTATTTAAAGTGATTGTTTTGCTATAGCTATAATGTGAAGTATGTTGTGCATTTATTATGTGCTCTTACATTTGAGGGTAAGATTGATGAATCGATCGATCTCTCCTACAGGGCAGCAAATCAATGAACAAACGGGGGACTATTTCCAGCCCCTTGAGTGTCGCTACACCTCTCTCTCTGGACACAGCCTACTCCAGTATTTGGCTGGATACACCAAGCAGCTTTGGGCTGACACCACATTCTCAGGGAACTCCGCATACTCCTTGCTGGTCAGGAACTCCTCTCTCTCAGGACTCTTGCTACTCCAGTATGCAGGCTACTCCGGTCCTCCAGGCTGAGCCCTCCATCTACAGCGGCCACAAATCATTCAGGCGTGAAGTTTGCTATCGTAAATCAGCTAGACATCATGGGATGAGGTCTGACAATGGCTCAGACGTCAGCTCCATTTTAAAGCATCTCTCATCGCAGCGTTCCCTCCCACCGTCCCCCAACCGAACAGCTACAAGTGACAAGCAGAAGCCCGTGTTGTGGGGTAAGAATGCATTGCCCTCTGCTCATAGGAGCACAGAGTCTCATCTTCCTCCTCTTAGTCCAGAGCCCAGGAAGCTGTTGACCAGCGCCCCTAGTGCTTCTCCTCTGAATTACAACTCAGCCACAGTCTTAAGAATTCATGTCAGAGCTGATAATCAAGCAGTGTCCTCCCCGCCACGCATCCTTGAGCTGCCCCACACTCCCGTTGAAATCTCTCCTGGAAGCCCCCACCCAGAGACAGAGAGCTTGGACTCACGCATTGAGATGCTGCTGAATAAGAGCCAAGGATTTAAAGGGAGGGGTGTGGAGGCTACAGAATGTGTTAGATTCTTCCCCTTCTCGAATGTATTACGCGACTGCACTGCAGAAACTGTGGGAATCCCCACAGGCAGCCATCAGCTCTCTATCAACGGTCTAGTGGACGTCAGTCCAACCCCCCTCCCGTTTGAGGACCAGGAGGAGACAGCCCAAGCTGTTGCATCACTGTTAAGAAACTCCCAGTCTCCTGCTCCATCTCCATGTCCACCGCCCGTACAAAGGCAGGATAAAGCAAATCAAGTGACCACACACAGGAATAAAAGCAGATTTCCCCAGGTAATACTACTAACACGTCTAACACAATGATGTATGTACGGTTGTAGCATAATGCTGTGGATCCATAATAGTCAATTACACTCATTCTTCCGTACTTGCAGGACGGTGATGTACCGGATGAGGACAAGGAGAGCTTTTCTACCAAGCCGTCTGGGGCTTTAACCTCCAGAGTGACCTTCTCTTTCACTCATCATGCTCCTTCATTCTCCCTTAAGCGACCTCCCTTCAACCCTCCCAATGAGTCTATGCCAGAAAAGGGTCACGCACAAGCACCCCCTCTCACGTTCCCCATCCCGACTGTTTCCTGCATCCCCCTTGCTTTTCCCCCTTTCCCAGTTCCAAATGGACGCATTTCCTTTCCACCTCCACGCTGGATGCCCCCTCCAGGCCATCACGCCATCCCTATGCCTCCTCCAACCATCCCGCCACCTCCTGCTTTGCTTGGCCCCCCTCCACCCTTATTTGCCCCGCCCTCCGTAGCAGTTCATGGGCCATTCTGGCCCAGTTTCAACCCCTTTGTGCCACCACCAGGGTATATGCCTGTGGTGGATAATCCTCATGAGGCCACAGTGGAGAAGGTGTTGGAAGCCATCGTGGATGAGCTGAAGTCAATCATTAGGAAGGACATTACACGTAGGATGGTTGAAAGAGCGGCTTTCAAAGCATTTGATGAGTGGTGGGAAGGTCAAGAGAACAAGGCAAAAGTGAGTCCATCCCATATATTATGGCACTATGCCTGTAATTACAATTAGAAGACTCTTTCATCCATAGTATGAAGGTGGAGGTAGGGGTTACACATGTAGCGTGTAGGTAGACTGGGCTCCAAGACGATTTGGGTGGGAGGTGACCACCCCCTCCTCTAGACTATCCTGCTGCCCCAATAATTATTGAAAAACACACAGTAGCCTGCAAGTTGAATTGTAATTGGTCTGTTGTCAATATGCAATAACAAGGATTTGAACTATGTAATGATCAACATACCTAATAAGGTATGTTGATCATTATTTTGTTATTGTGCTATTTCCAAGACGGTGGTTGTTCCTATGAAAGCTGGGCCAGGACGAGTAGAAGAACGAACAAAACCAGCACATTTCCTGAGTCACATCATTGGTCAGAGCAAACCTCCACTGCCTTCCTTCAAGGTTGGACCGACCCAGTCAATGTACTGTAATAGTAATACATTCTGATTACTGAATGGTGCTAGCTTAATATGGTATTGGTGTTCCTATTTAGGTAAAAAAGAAAACCATTCATCAAACTACCCCAAAAGGTGTTCCAGAGAACATGTTGTCAGCTTCCTATGAAAGTAATATCCATCTTGAGAATGCTGGTAAGTGCATTTCATGCCATGCAGTTCATTTGTATTTTCATTTTCTTTGCTGATTGTATGTAGTCTTCCTTGTAACTTAATCAAACCTGACCATGTTGCTCTTTTTCCATACTGTCTAGGAGTGGGGGAAGGCAGTGACTACACAAAGCTGATATCGGAGAAGGCCAAATGCAAGGAAGTTGTTGGTCTATCCCTGAAACGCAGACATGCAAGACCACTTAATCTTGACAGTGATGATGATGTACAGGAAGACGAAGACAGCAAGCTAAATAAAGAAGACATGACATGTGACAAAGGGGAAAATGTGGTGGCTACCGAACCTGACAAAGATTTCTCTAAAGTCCAGGTAAAATTGTTAAGAAAAAGCATTATGCAAGGGCTAGTAATCTACTGTATTTCCTTATGCAACACAGTTATGTTAGAATATCTTACTTCCCACATACACGTCAAGCTGTTCAACATGACAACAAAGACTAGATTGTCTAGAATAAGTATTTAAAGAGACTTCTGAAGTGATTTATTTCATTAGTATGACCTATACGATGATGACGTCGAGGAGGAGGAGATTGACAACAAGGAGTCCAGACAATTTGAAGAGACTATCATCTCCATATCTCCCAAAAGAGGACAATTCTCAGATGGCAGTATGTTACAAATCACAGAACACTGCTGCTAGTCGTAGAGCCAATGTAAATAATGTCACTTACATTCCACATTTATTTCTTTCTCAAAATAAAAGGGATCCTTTCCGAGGCAGACACCAGCACCTCAGAAGATGACGAATCTTCGTCAGACTATAATTTGTCTGACCCGTACTCCTCAGCGACCTCCGAGGACTCCTACGATGACCTCAGTTCAGAAGACGATGAAGGCAGTGTTGCCTATAATAAAGAGGCCAGCGGCGACGATTGCATTGTCATATCTTCAGATGAGGAACTGATGGAGCTAGGGCCCCCTGCCACCCCCATGGCCCCCCTCACCCCAGGTACACAGCTTGAGGAGGGCTTGCCGGACTGGTCTGAGGAGGGTCTTCCAAGTAATCCAGGGGAGGACCAGCACATAGCTGGTCAACACAGTCCCCATGTTTCCGACCTAGTGATGGAGTTCCAAACCAGCGAACACCAAGACCTGCTCCAGCCCCCGTCACCTATAGGACTTCCAGGTTATATGTCTATCTATTATAGTTATATTCTGCATATTTACTTTCTGCATTCTGCATTTAAATATGGCATTAAAACATTATCTGACCTAGGTATGCATACAGTTGCGTTATATATGTTTACAGGTTGTCCCAGTAATATGCATTGATCTGAAAGTATTATGCCTTGTTACTGTAGTGAGTGAGCCTACGTTTGATGTGGAAATGGAGAGCCCTGAGTGGAGTGTGGACTCTCCAGGCAACATAGACGACATGAGGCCCCTCACCCCTACAGGCTCCCTGGTAGACAGTGAGCCTGACCTGCTGATGAGCAGCAGACCAACGCCCCCTGCTGTGGAGGAGGAGGAAGAACGCCCACACACACCTGGTCAGGGATTAGGGACCCAACTGGAGAGCGAGGACTCCATAGACAAGCTGATATCCCTTCCTCCATCGAGTCCTGAGTCCATTCTATCCCCCTTTGAGCCCCGGGTCTCTTATCCGGTGTACCAGGACCCACCCAGGACGCCCGGCATGGACGAGAGCGGGTGCAAGGCGCACATCTCTCGGAGAGCTCCAGCCACACCTGGCCGAGGTGCAGGAGGAAGTGTGTTTGTGTGTACCGATCCATACAGGAGGGCCCCGCAGACCCCTGGAAGGGACAGGAAGCTATGGCGGAGGTCCGCAGTCCACAGGAGGAGGACGCCGATGGTGACCTCCTCCTCACGAGATACCTCCGAGTTCCTCCGCGGCTCTCCCGACGCCATGTCCTCTCCTTGCAGCCTGTCCGACTCGTCAGCGAGCCCCCACGGTAAGGGTGCATGGGCCCACCGGTCGAGACCCAGGGCGGAGCCCCTGCGAGGCCTGGAGAACATGCCGGGGCGCCTGGCCGAAGAGCACCATCACAGGGAGACAAAGGAGGACACCTCGCTGAGGAGGGAACAGTGGAGGTGGGAGAGGAGGAGGAGGAAGAGAGAGAGGTCTGGGCGCCCTCCTCGGGGTCGTCCACGCTGCGCGGAGAGGAGGATCCTCCACGGCATCTGGAGGGAGGGTCTTGATGAAGAGGACGCCAGGCTGCTGCAGGTCACGTATGACAGGCTACTGCAGCAGGACGATGCTCTGGGCTGGCTTAGTGGCACCCGATGGATTCCCCATCCTCATATCCTTTTGAATAGGGCCTATAATAAGTTGACACATTAGATGGCAGCCAAGGGGCACACAACAGTGGTGTACTTGGTTTATGTTTTCAATAGTGGTGCATGTACAAAATACTTAAATTGGAGACCATTAGCTACATAAAGGTACATATTCAATGTATTAAACTTGGTGAAAAATTGGATAATAATATCTCGCGTTTTATATATATAAAACATGAGATATTATGATCCCAGTTTTACTGTTTTACTATTCTTGATACAGATGCATGATATTCATATTTCTCTGTGATTTAATATGTTTCAAATTAGTTATATATAAAACATGAGTGAATAAACTGACTATATTTTATTATTATTAGCTATTATTATCATATATATATATATATATATATTAAATCACAAAGAAATATGATGCATATCATGCATCTGTATCAAGAATTGTATTCACTTCTGAATGATAAAATATGAATACATATAATCCTCCCTTTATCCAGTCAAAGTTGGGTTATGTCTGTGTTACAGAATGTCCTCCTTAACCCTTATCACTGACCAGTACATCAACATGTGTTAATGTAGAACTCCTTTGTTGGCCAAAGAACCACAGGACTGGGTCTGCACGCACCGAGGGCTTCTACAAGATCAGCAGGAAAGACAAAATGAAATACCTCAACATGTGGCCAGTAAGTCAGCTGCCAACCACTCAGGTAAGAAGGCATACGTGTCAATGAGCCACCTGTACTAGTGTCTCAGTTATATTGCATGTGTGCAGATCTGAACAAAGGTGTGTTTTCGAGCAGGGAATGTGCATCCCAGCTCAGCCACTGGTCTCTCTGAGGGCCGGGTCTGATTTCAGGTCTGAGCAGCGCCGCTTGCTGTCCTCCTTCAGTTGTGATAGTGACCTAGTCAAGTTCAACCAGCTCAAGGTAAGCTAGCGGGTTCTTCTTCAGCACTGACATGCAATCTATAACATGGCTCCACCCATCTGTTGCTCTCAGGTCAACGTTTTGTGCTATTATAGTATGGAAACACTGATACGATATCACCATAGTGACCAGTTGGGTGTGCAAAGTGCAATTAAGCGTTTGCTTAGAAGTGGTAGTAGAGCTAGATAAAGCAATACAAACTGTTTTACTGACGCTGCCTGGTTAATGGCTGCTCCAGTAGTTTTAAAATGAACCCTACACCTATTATGATGCAATAACTAAACAGTCACAAAAGTAGATTGGTGATTGACCCGTTTAATAAAGTGAATTTTGTGTCTAGTTGCACCAGATAAGTGTATGTAGCTCCTGAGATTGATTACTAATTGAAATCACTATTCCTTTACCTCATGTCAGCGGTTACTTCTCATACGAGCATGAATTCATTGTTTAAAGTAGTAAACTACATTTCAAATGTAACTTATCATTATCTCTGTGCATTAAGTTCCGCAAGAAGAGAATCAGTTTCTGTCGCAGCCATATACACGACTGGGGCCTGTTTGCCATGGAGCCCATAGCAGCAGATGAGATGGTGATTGAGTATGTGGGCCAGACCATCAGGCAGGTGAGACGAATACAGATGGAATCTGACATCCCATCGAGCACTGAGGGACGTTGTGTGTGTTTTATGCACTGGAAGCTGTGTTTGTTTTTCACCTTTTACACACATTCCTCAAAATGGTTTTATATAGATAATAATCCTTTTTGGATAAACAAATGGCATGTGGATGAACCAGATGCACCTTACCTGACTGAGTCTCCTGTTCTCAGGAGATAGCCGACATGCGGGAGAAACGGTATGAGGACGAGGGCATCGGGAGCAGCTACTTGTTCCGGATTGACAACGATACCATCATTGATGCAACCAAGTGTGGGAATCTAGCCAGATTCATCAACCACAGCTGCACTGTGAGTGCACACTAGTAGGCATAACTCCTAGAGAGTTCTTCTGAAGAACAACTCACCTGGCTGTGACAGACCGTGGTCTTGTAACTATCTCGTATCTATTAGTGATTCAATAAAATGAGTAGGTTTTTTTAAGACTTGATTTTGTTTTATCTTTCAGCCTAATTGCTATGCGAAGATCATCACTGTGGAATCTCAGAAAAAGATAGTAATCTACTCTCGGCAGCCAATCGGCATCAATGAAGAGATCACATATGACTACAAGTTTCCTATTGAAGATGAGAAGATCCCTTGTCTATGTGGAACAGTCACCTGCCGGGGTTCTCTGAACTAATCCCTTGCAGGAGGTCTCATCTCAATAAATACAGTGTCTAGAACAATATACAGTACTATATTAACATCACAAAGTCACCTAAAAGAAAGACAAAGAAACACAAAATCTTTAAATGTGACCTTTTAATAGCATCGGTATGAAAAGTGATTATGGTAATGAACTTACCTGAGCACTTTTCACCAGATGCAGAAACAGATCTGGAACCTTGTTTTTATGGTAACAGTATCATGTACATTCTATATAGGATAATGCTATTTCATTGTTTAATGAACAACTATCTTTAAGATGTTTTCGTTTATGGAAACAATGTGTTTTGCTTGTGTCAAGCTTTTAACAATCATATCAGGTTTCTTGCGTGTCTTGTTTAAAAATGAAAATTGATATTGATAGCTCAGTTATTACAGTATGTCATTGTCTTGGTAACTTACAAATATGCATTTTATGTTGCTTTGTTACACACATGAAATCTTATATTATAATGTTTAAACATGCAAATCTTTGATTATAGTTCCCTTTGATCCCCACATTTTTTCCTAGCTCACGTTTGAAACCCAAATGTGTATGAACATATATAGAGGATGGTGTTTAACCTATGTGAACTGTACGGGATGGAGTAGAGAGGAATACAGTACGAGACACTCAGTTTTAAAATGTTGGTTTCAACCTTTGAGACACAATTCGAGGTGGGTACCTTGAATATTCACACTTGGACTAACTTGAACAAACTACTTTACACTAATTCCCAGTAATTCCCAATGACTGATTAACAAATAATACAATATTACATTTTAAAACAAAATTATGTTTTGATTATTTGTACTATGCATTTATGTTCTCATCTTGGTAAGTAGATAATCAAAATCCCTTCTAAAGTATGTTTGATTTAATGTTAGTGTACATGCTGACTTGCTGAGGTATCTACAGGAAGAAGGGAAAAGCTGATGCATTGCATGGCATTGAAGGTGGTTTCACATGATCACTGTCTCTCCATTTGGTGTAAGCACAGTCAAATTCCCCCTAGCATTCTGGTCTTTCTCAATGGCCTCAAAAAGAGACTTGAAATTTCCTGCACCAAATCCCTAGGAGACAAAACACAAGACATGTTGAGCTGAAATGTAGCTTTTGGATATATGTTAATATACTGTATGTTTATTTGTCATATGAATCCACAAATACACAAGACCAAAGAGGACCAAATGTCCACTAATATCGCTTGGCTCTCTCACCTGGTGGCTATGTCTCTGAATGACTTCCAGGAACACAGTGGGGCGATCCTGAACTGGTTTGGTGAAGATCTGGAGTAAATACCCATTGTCATCGTAGTCCACCAATATCTTCAGATCCTGAATATGAGTAAGATTATGGCATTATTACATTAGCCTTAGTGTAAATACATATACACTGCCATACACACTTGTTAAATGTTAAAGCCAATTAAGTTGTGTTTGACTAAGTATCCAAGTTCTCACATAATGCGTCGCACCTGCATAGAGGTATTGCCATGCATCTGACCTGTAAAGCATCTAGGTCCTCAGAGACCTTGACCTTCGAGGATTTGAGCTTCTCTCTCAGCTGCTCGTAATAGGTGTCTGGTACACTCATAAACTCCATCCCGCGCTCTTTTAAGTTTCGAACCTACAACAAAGATAATCATCTATTCCAGGACTATTTCATTTTATCCCGTTATATAGGCTATAGATTCCACATACATTTTAGATTATAAATGCTGATTTCTATGGACTTACTGCAGCAATGATGTCTGATGTGTTCATGGCAATGTGCTGGACTCCTGCTCCTCCATAATACTCCACATACTCCTGAAAATATCATAAGACTCAAAAACATTATAAATCCAACAGCATAAATCCCCAAACACCATTTTTTTAAGGGTGTCAATTTTATAAGGCCAGTGTTGAGATATTGTTGACATAGAGATATTGCATGTGATCAATCTTGCGTCTGTGTAATATCTTGCAGCTACTGTTCATATTCAGTAAGCAGTATTGTTCAAGTTGAAATACAAATAAAGTTAAACGTGCCTGTATCTGAGACTTGCGTTTTCCAGTGGCAGGCTCATTGATGGGCATCTTCACAGTCTCCTCATAGTTGGCAACTACGATAGACCGCAGAGCACTGAACTCAGTCTGTAGCTGCTTGTCATCCACAGACCAGAAGCGATGAAAGAGAAGGTTCCTTTGATACCTATATCATGAAACAGGACAATAGCTATAATACATGGTGGGTATTTAGCCTAACCACACTAGCCTAGACATATGTTGTGACTTCACTTATGTTGAAATATATTATTTCTGTTTTTAAATAAAACAATAAAACATCCTGGCAACATCTAATGTATACACAAACACTTCCCAGCATCAACCAATGATATAGCTTGCTTAAGTTGCAGCCCAATTTCTCCTATGGCTGCTGTGCTGTGGGGAAAACACAGTCCAGATGTGGTGAACCATGTGGAAGTCAACAAAAAATGCTAAGTCATGATGGTCCCTGACCCGTGCCAAAAAGCCTGAGTTACACCCCGTCCCCCTCCATCCGCCCACTGGGCAACCCCTGCATCTTCATATTATTCTTATATTTAACTGCCTGTAATTGAAGCCTGGGCACTGTGTGAGGAATGCTACTTGAGGGTCTGGACCCTTGGGTATTACCATTCAACTATAGGGGCCATCTCGTCATCTCCTTGGTTTCCCACAACATGGTCAATGAAGTTTAATTTTCCACATGGCCTGCAAATGAAATTATTATAAGTATTATTATAGTTCCAATGTTGCTTCTGATAATCCTGGACTAGATTGGTTGAAGTATTTAAACTGCTCTTTTCCTGTAAGAGTACTCACAGTTGGCTCAACACAGGGTCTATGTGCAGAGGAGCCTTGAAGCCTGGAAGAAATGACCCGTTGTATCCTGACCTCTCCACAAATGTGTGTGTGGTGTCCCCATACTAAAACAAAAACAGTATATTATATTCATTGTAAATTACATTCATTGTTTATTGTTGCATATTAAATTCAGTCGTGTTTAAAATATTAAAAGTATGCATGACTATGAAGGCATTTCTTTACCGTTTGAACCACAGCCAGCTTCACTTTTCCATATTTGTCCTCCAATATATAGGGCTCCTTGAGGATAATAGCACCTCGCTCTCGAGCTTTCTGTTAAACAATATGCATGTTTGGTATCATTTCTTGAACTCAGACTCTTTTATGGCATAAGGATGAATCACAAAACATGCATGTTAAACCACCAAAGTCATAATACTTGGTACAATAATGGTTTCTTACTATTTTGAGATACTAAGTCTATTTTGAGGAAGTAAGTCATTAGTTCTAAGTATATTTTGAGATGCTGTGTTATTATTTTGAGATAGTAAGTCATTTAGAGACTGTTCTTTTTTTCATTACATTGGTGGGAATGGGCTTCCATTGATATTGCTATTCCCACCTTTATGGGAATGCTTATTACCTCCACTAAGAAGTCACAGTCCTCCACTGTAAATGCCACATCCTTGACTCCATCTCCATGTTTGACCAGATGTTCTCCCATTTCTGACAACAGACATTACGTTTAATTTACCAATCATGATGTGATGACAGAAATCATATCTCAGTCCCAATGTTATTATTTGACCTGATTTGACCTTTTTTCACTCACACAAATTGAAATATTATTTTTTCAAAAATATATACATATCCTTAAAATACAATTTAATGTTTATTATTAATATAATTATGCCAGTGTTGTGTTGCACCTCTGTTTCCAGGGTTTAAAGCAGATGAAAAGACATATATTATCTGTAAAAGCATATAATCAAAATATATATTACTGCTGCTATCTCAAAATGTAATATGTTATTTATGAACACCTTTCAGGTATTTAGCTGATACTACTACTAAACATACCTTATCTTGCTTCACCACATGTGAGACTACATCACGACTACCAGTCTCCAAACCCTGGTATGCCAAGGGTTCAAATCCCAACTTGTTACAATAGTATGATGATGCCTGTTAAGGAATAATATTTGTATTAATCTTGTAATATCTAACAAATTATACATAACAAACAGCATTTAGTTTTGGCATAATTTTGAATTTGCCTTGGAGATTAGTTTAAACTATCAGACAGTGCCACCTCCTGGGGACTTAACTTGAAGCATTGAAAAATAAAAGTGTCTGGGATTTTATATGGCTAGGTCCCCCACCCCTTTGGAGAACCAATAGCTACCCTGCACCCCCTTCAACTTCTCAGAATGTAGGGGAATGCATGAATATGCCAAAAAGAGAAATGTACATAATGCATGATCATACTGTACCTGTTTTGCATTTCCAACCCAGAATGTTAAATGGTCAAAGCATATGAACCGCCCCTGCTCATGCTGAAGATATAAAATAGCAATGTGGCAATTAAAATTATTATTATTTTAACTGATGCATGGTAATATTAACACAATTAAAACAATAATGATTCAAGGTAACACAGGACAGCCACTTTTCATTTGTATTATAACCATATAATCATATTAATATGACCATTAATACAATTAAAATGCCTACCTTTTCACCTTTGTCAGTGTACGTTGTCTGGAAAAATATCAACAGCCCATCATAGCATCAGTGATAAAATCTTAACACCATAAATGTTGAATATGAAATGCTTACATGCTTGAAATGGAAATTGTTTTAAAAAAAAACATTAGATTACTTACCATCTTGTCCCTGTTGACTTAACAGTCTAGGAATTTACAATGAAGTCCAGAATATGAAAGATCAGATGTTAACTGCACCACGCCTACTTACATGCAACAGGAGGCGGTGGAGATGAGGAGGGGTGGTGGATGCTGTGATGGCAACCTCATGTTACACAACCAGTGCTGGAGCCTTTCTTTACACTCCTCCATTACATCTTAAGACATCACGTCGCAGGTCTTTTATGCACACATATAAAGCACAAGTCATATGTATTCTGAGCAAATAATGTAACCTGAGCATGTGTGTGTGCATGTGTGTGCGCGTGTGTGTGTGTGTGTGTGTAATAACTCCATATGTTAGTATTTAGTGTGGAGAGGAGGTTCACTCAAGCAGGAATCTCATTGGCTCATTGCCGTATATCGTGGTCTACTCTTCACAGCCATGGTTCATGTTGGAATATCCTTCAACTGCCCTCCAGCTTTACAGTTATCTTTTTATCTTAACATCATCTGGATTACCAGCATGAAATGTGAAGCATTGTTTTTAACTCCAATTTAACACAGTGGGTTGTGACAGCTCTTACTGTATAGTAAGCCTATTAGGCCTACTCCTTTAGGTTAAACATTTAACCTGCCCCTGTCATTGAGTATTTGATTATAGTTACTGTTTATTATGTACAAATCATCATTACATAAATGGGTCAATGTACTTGCAGCCATGATATTCTGTAGATCATGTATACTTTTATGCGTGCATTGATCCTTTTCTTGTGAATTTATATAATACTATACAATAGGCACAGACATATAACACAGTATAACAGACACTATTGCAATAGTATTACATTCTTCTCAATGCTGCAAAACAGTTATTTAATTTAATAGATCTGATATGTAAATATTGAATAATTGCTGTTAAAATGATAAAAATTAGTGGTTAAGTCCATTCTGTATGTTTTAAATGATTCTGATTGAAATGTATTGAACCAAAAAGTTCATACTAGAGGTGAACCTGTTGGCACCCTGCTTTTCCTTGGGGAACTGTGGGGACTCACACAGAGAACCACACTATAGCATAGGGCACTGTTGTCCATGCCTATGTCAGTCACCAACCATTATAGCCATCTGCCCTTAAGATGAAGAAAGGGTGATTATTTCAGCTTTTAAATTGAGATGGTAAAATGTGAACATTATTTCAAATGAAACATCACTGCTTCTTTGTTCTGTAGGCTGAAATATGTACTACCTTTTGTAAATTGTAATTTGGTGCATGTATCATACAGAGAAAAATAATAAATGAGATTGCTTGCCACCGAAAATTAATGTTTCATAACATAAGCAGTATTGCTTATCCTTGAAAACAAATTTGGAGCATATTGAGTCATGCTGTCTTGCAGAAAACAAGATAGATAGCCTGCACAAACATGTTGATATGTTTCGATTTGGCTTTACATTCCACTGTCAGTGCCACACTATTATCACTCTAATGAGCATTATCACACCTGCACCTAAACACCCCCTGTGCAACTGTCCCTGAAGATCGATGTTTTTCATCTGTTACCATGAGACTGTGCTATGGGGAGATGACATTACATGTAACCTTCAGATGGTGTCACACAGCACACAGGGACATGACTGCACTGGCCACACGTGAATCACTACAGCTGTGCTGTACACTAATGTTCACGTCCATGGGGCATTGTCTTTAAAATGAGCCTAAATGTGCTAAAACCTGCTAGACGTTTTATGAGCTTATGTATATTTTACCCTTTTGCTTTCACAAGAATGTTCTGTTGTTCATCGAGCATGAGCTGAACGTTTGAAACACATTACACAATTAGACTATATTCTCCTGATAGCTTTCACCCCAGGGAGAAACCCCCTTCAGACAATATTACAATATGTCCACTCCCTCCCTTCTGTACAGGCTCAATGCAAAGGGAACAAGACAGTCGCATAAACGTGCAGGTGAAAATGAGTGAATTACACTCAGGAACACAACCAGAGGAACCGCCGGCTGATCAACAACAGGACACAACTATGAAGGATGTTATCAGAGTGGAATTAACCCCGCCAGTCAAAGACCAGGTGACCTGTGTGAGTGTCAATGATAACGACAGCGTGCCTGAAGACTGCGCGACACAAGTGAAGATGCACTCTATTTTCCTACAGGTTCGCAATCAGATCAGATCACAAGTTGGCTCAAACATCCCAAAGAACAGCATCATGGAGCTGGTTCAGAGGGTCAAAGACAAGGAAATGGAGATGCTGTCGGCAGACTGTAAACCTGTTGGGGAGCATAACTGTAACTATGAGAGAGAGAGAAAAGGAGCAGGGATGTTGGCTAATGATTGTGTATCTGACAAGAGTGTAAAAGAGGAGGAACTTGTTGCAGTTTTTGAACACAAACTTGAGGCTAGTAAACATGCTTTAAGAGAGGAGTTCAAAGTGCAAATTGCTCAGGTACGTGAAGAAATGAAGGCTTACACTGACCAGGCTGTGAAGGATATGCAGTGTAAGGTGCAGAGCTGGCAGCCTCACAGTCCACACAAGGCTCAGCCACGAGCACAACAAGACATCAGAGGGACAGACAAGAAACAGAAATCTCCATTACTTGCTTCCAGAAGAGGTCGGGGTTTGACTCGGACCATGACGACCATCACTCCTAAGACGTGTGCCCCAGTCATAATTGGCCCACGTGCAAAGTCAGAGACGTTAAGCTCCTCAAAAGACTCTCTGCTTTACCTAAAGGGCCCAGACTTCTCGGTGTTCACCTCCCCAGTCCAGAAGCCTCAGCAGAAACGGAAGTCTCTTCCCCCAGTTCACACACAACTCCAGCGGCCAAGGCACGTCCAAACTAAAGCTCAGACAGTAGGCCTACATCAAGACCAGAAAGGAATTAACAGTAAAGCTTGACAATGAGGTTACATTTTTATTTGATAATGTCAAAATTGGTTTTCAGTGAAAGTGCACTGTGTACTGTGCAGGCACATTTAATCTTCAACCTTTCACTACAGCTTTATGAGAAGCATTGCATTTTTAGACTTGTTAAGACAGTCCTGGGACTGGATAACAGCTATTATTCATGATTGTATTTATATTTAGTATTTATTATAATATATTTTATAAAACGTCAGTGATAGCTAAATATGCCTACACACGTGTCAAATTTTTGCCACCTGACCTACAGATGGCAGCAGATATCTCACATAGAAAAACGGAATCACAACTCCAATCAACAGAACTATACCTGAACGGCAGGTTTAATTTGTAACATCAAATTAAATCTGCAACATAACAACTTTTTTTTTGCATTATATTTAACTTAGCTTCTATAATGAGACATGTTAGTAAAAAAAAAATTGAATTAAACTAAATAATTTGACAATTGTACAGTAGGCTATATTCTGTATAACCGATGTATAAAACTTGCATAATAAAGCATGATATCAGGAAATCATAAACAAATTTGATAATTATTTTTATGTCACTGGGGTTTTTCCTCCATTCAAAATGTTACTTTTCCGTAATTGCTGTCATCTTGTTCTACATAATTAAATGGAGCTATGATTTAATGCCTGTGTCTTGCCGTTCGACACCGGTCTAGCTCAAGTCATCCCGGTTTTAATAACAATGTTTTCTTGACTCGATTGACTCATCTGAATAAAATAAAATCAAGTCAAATCAAATCAAATCAAATCAATTCAAGCTTTATTTATATATGCCTACCATCTTTCGTGCAAGTTTGCAATACAAAGTGCTTTACAAAAAACAACAAATCAAATAAAAATTAAAAATAAGAGAATCCTAAACTAAACAGGTGTGTCTTTACATTTATTTTAAAATCTTAAGATTTATCCTTCATTCATACGCTCACACACACACACACACACACACACACACAGAGTGTGAGAGAGAGAGAGAGAGGGGCACAATGAAGTATCACCAGTATAACCTGCGGAATGCATCACACACAAGAATGTGAGGGAAAAGGGAGTTCTCAGTATGTTACCTTGAATGTATTGTGGTGAATGCTAGACAATTTGCTATTCATTTATCCATCCATTCATTCATTCATTCATTCATTCATTCATTCATTTATTCATTAAATCATTAATTAATTCAATTAAGAGATACAATATCAGGTTGGTGAAATATGAGACTGTACACAGACTATGTTTGGGCTATTAGACTAAATGGAGAATTGTTTTTGACCTTAAGGTCATCAATTCAAATCCCTACACCAGCTGGGAATGTCTGTGCAGGGAAAATAAATTAATAACTTTTCCCGTCAGAAATTTACCATGAGACAATTACATATAGTTAAATCTATTATTACATTCTATTTATCAACAAAAATAGTATGTGAAATTACATGTTTATGCCATGAGCCTTATACAGCCCTCACAGTCATGTGTTATATGGTGGTACAGAGTGCTGACACAAGAAAAACCAAATGGACATTCAACATTTAAAAACGTACTCGTCAAGGTTGCAGCACCTGAGCGTATTCAACAGCTGAACTGGCACAGGCACCTGCCAGTGACAGGAGAGGCTTTTACTTCTGCCGAGGTCTTAGGAGCTGTGTGTGTAGAAGCAGCCCTGGTACAATGGGTGGGATAGAGAAGCTTGTAAAAGAGGATCTTTGTATCTTGGGGGTGATGAGCCATGAGCACCCATATCCGGAGGGGACACGAGCCCAGCGCATTCAGGTCCGGCCAAGCCAAGCTGTGACCGGAAGCGGTGCCCCTTGCCTAACGATACGTCCACCAGAATATATGCTAATTGCTGTGAACATTGCAGCAGGTCTGCACTGAATTAGATAGCTTTCTGTAATGTGCAAACCCAATATAAATATTGGGCCCTGTTAACGTTTTCTATAATGTAGAACATAGAAATGAAGACCATTGGCAGTTTCTGGGTAGGGGGTGCAAAGATAATCTGTGCATCTTATAAATGTGCTATTAAGTTTGCCTGCTTCCACATTAATGCCACACCTAGTGAGTAACAGTCACCTTGACAAAAAAGCCCAGGCCTTTACTGGTGTCACTCTGGTTAAGATGGATTGCAGAGAAGGAAAACTACAAAAAAAAAACAAGAAATAACCACTGTTCAAATGGGTTCTGTATGTCCTCTTTATTATTATCTCAGTTGGCCAAGGGTGAAGGGTGGAGTAGGAAGTGTTCATGACCCATGCTAAACAAAGAGCAGTGAATAATCTGGGGTGTTTTGCACAGCCCGTTTAAGAACACAGGTTGCCTAATTACCTCTTGAAACACAGCAGCGGAGAATAACATTACCATCGAAATACATCTTGCTCAAAACAAGCATTGTATTTGGGTTTTGTTCTGCAGCCCTTATTCTGGATGTCTACTATAAGAGGCCGCTTCCAGGTAAAGCGAGATGGTTGACTATTTGTGTAGATCCTGTGTTGCTACGGCAGGACTTTAAAGTCATTATGGGTGTGGGAACAGCTAGACTATGTCGTTATTAGTGTGTATTGGACACGTGATTGCCCACTTATGTAAATGATAGTCAAGCCAGTATTACTGTAACCCTTCATTAGTAACATCTTTGTAAGATCTCTGCTTGTACTTTAAATACCACTGCATCACAATCAATACAGATCCATGGATAAGATTAAACTATGTAAGTTTCACAGTAATTACTGGGAAATTATTAGGAAATATTAATATATTAATATTTAAAAGAAAGATTCTAAATGTTTTAGTCAAGTCTAACATGCTGTTTATTCTGTCGCTAATTGTTATTAAGTTGAATACTGAAAAAGATCAAAGGGTCTCACACATAAGGATCATAATAGAATGAAAACAGCATGTACATATGTTACAGTAAAGGTGCATATTAAACAAGATCTTCACCATCATTAGGGAACATCCAAACTGAGCAAATGTGGTGTTTTCAACGTTCTTATTGCCACCACCATGTCAGGGTGCCTCAGCTTGTTTTGATAGATCAGGGGCTCTGCTGTCTAGACTGGCTGAGGGGCTCATGTGCAGACGCATTATGTTATTAACACAGCAGTGTGAGCTTTAATCCCCCCGCCAGATACAGTTCTTCTGCTCTGCAGAGTTGTGAGCCGTTAACACAGTTACAATAACATCAGCCACATTCGAAATAGATGCTGGTGTAAACCAAAGGTTGTTCCATTACTGTACTTGCTGCTGTACAGTATATAAAGAACACAGAGCATGTCATTGTCATAGAGGTACAAACCATATACAAACACATGCAGACACAGACACCCAGCTAACCACCCACACACACACAGACAAAGGAACAAATGCTTTACACTAACGCTCACCCCCCACCCAGCTCTGTATGGCCACCAGACCGAGTTTGGGGTCTTTGTGTACAGGCTTCACAGGTAAGACAGGCGCTTGGAGCAGCACCCCAAACTCTTTGATCTGTCAGAGGTGTGTATCATGGAGGGGAAGGGTGGAAGGCAGCCCCCCGCATCCCCAGTCAATCTGTAAGATACCAGGATGTAAACCTAATGAGTGTAGTGTGTTGTCTAACTGAAGCCTTTTGTGTTACACGGCTGTTGATAAATTAATTATTGTTGTGTGGGTAATTATTAAAAAGTCAACTAATACTGAAAGAGAGAATAATAATGGAGTCATTGGCTGTAGCATGCATGAATGCAAGGGTGCGTGCTTTATTATGTTTGCAACAGGTGGACGAATGCTGGAGCGAAAGAAGCGTTGACAGGCTGCGGAATGTGTCAGATGTCTGTTTACATATGCATATGGGCACACACACACGCACGCACGCACGCACAAACACACACACACACTTAACGATGCATATGTTGCTGCTTGGGTGGGATTGAACAGCAGTGAGATGAGAGGATGCCTATATGAGAGGCTAGCACTTGTGTTTTGGATCAGCTGCGCGTCCAGTGTCTTTTGGTGTGGCTACACACACTGATGACAGCAGGGCTGGGACTTGTATCAGAGAGAAGGCATTAGTGTGCTGAGTGACATGGGCTACACTATATCATTGACTAGACAGGAGAAGTATAGCTGATAATGGCATCTCAAATGGCATCACGAGGCCCGTCTTCCCCAGTGTTCCCACCCAGCGTCCACAGACGTGACTGTGAAAACACAGTTAAAGGTTTATGCTTGTTTAACATTGTTAAACCATGGGAAAATAAGCAATGGCTGGTGCAACACTAGTGGTAATATAACAAACACATTGGGACCAAATGGTGAGCTTCTGACTCAATCTCACCATATTTAAGGGAGCGCTACTTTAGAATGGCGCTAATTGCTAGTTTACATCCGACCACTAGCAGTTAGCTCTTTTCATATGCGGTCCTGGACTAATGGTTGACAGCTCCAAGGTCAATATTGAAAGAGAGCTAACGATAAGAATGTCTTTTATTTTCAAATATTACATTTTTGTCAGAACTTCTTCAATCATCCTTTAAACAGACTAAATAGATTTGGCTGAATCCCCAATCAAAAGTATATGCATGTCCTCTAAGACTGACATGGAGACATTTGGACTGGATCTTGAAAGCAGTGCAGTGTTTTGTCATAAAGAGGACGCAGGCCATATTGACATGACCAAGACCCAAAACCTACACACTAATAAAGAAGTACGACGTCAGAGGAAAACATTTTAAAGGGGCCACAAGATGGTTAAATTCCTCATAAGAATTCTTCAAGAGCATTGTAAATTGTTGCACCCAAATCCACCTACACACAAAACACACACACACACACACACAGCAACAGGCACACACAAAAAGCCACACAAGCACAGACAACGTTTAGACACAGATGGAGACCTATGAGCTGTCTTGTCATTGACCGTTACTTCCCCACTGCTCTGGTCAGCTGGTGTTCTGGGTGAATGATCCCAACGTAGCCTTATTGGATAACAGCAGTAGACAAGCTGTCAGCCCTACTCATCTCAATAACAAGGCTAGCCAGTCCACCGTGCAAGATGGGCTCCACCCTATTGTTACATGCTCTGTTATGGATCTGTTATGTAGTTTAGATAACAGATGCTATCTGGTTTTGCATAAGGAGCAACCATTAGAAGGCTGAGCATGAGACAATGGTACTCTAATATAGATAGATAGATAGAAAGATAGATATAATCACATGCATATAACTGATTGTTGTTGGTATTGGATATTTGTATTAACCGTGGTCTGCTCCAATGTCTATTCACACTTGTAGTTTAGTTTACGTTCTCCTAAATTTACGCCTTGCCCTGTCGTGTCTTTGAGCATCTTCCCAAACCCCACGCCACCTCCTCCCATACCAAGCTCTTCCGTCTAAGCGCGGATCCCACAACTGCCCTAACGGCAATCTCCTTTCAACAGGGACAAATATTGACTTGTTTGGCAGCCCATCTTCTGCCAGAATTAGACCCCTCCCCAGTACGATCTCTTATTACATCCAGCAGAGCTCATTACTGCTAAATCAATGCATCCCTCACAAGACTCTCTCATTGGTAACAATGCCATTATTCAGTGAACATGTGTGGTGTTTGGCCTGGCCTCCTGTGGCTAGATAGTGCAGTTTAGTCAGAACAGTGATATTGGCTCTACTGTTATTGACTCAGAATGGGAGGTAATATATTATTGTATTACCTAATTATATAACGTGGTTATACCAGAGAAACACCTGGAATTTAAATAAACTATCAATCTCTAAAATTACTAAATAGCGTGACATCAAATGCAGGTAAATTCCATGAGTAGGTAACATCAGTCTACTGCCACCATGTGTGTTTTTCTAGTTAAGAGTATAATCCATGATCAAAGTTGGTTAAAGTGGCTACAACACATTAATAAGAAGTATGCCTACGATTTATGGAGGTGAGAAGATTTTGCAATATACACTCTGTTAGGTTAGCCTTTGTTTTGCATAATCCGGTTAGTGTCTGGATACTGGCTGCGAATGAATAGAGATTAGAGATCTGTTGGTTTGGAGGTGTGAACCAAATGCATTACATTCATACCAAAGGTGCTGCTCCCATGGGCAATTTATCACTAAAATAACAGATGAAATTCTCAGCAGTGAAACTCTTGTAAAATTTCAGCCATTGAGTGTAAACACACAGTGACCTTTTCTCTCACTTATGGACACACACAGAAATTATGGCAGTTTTGCTTGATAATAATATATTCTGCAGGAAAACGTCAATTATGTGTGGTAACACAGAAACCAACACAAAAACACACAAAACTCACTGAGATTCATAGAACAACTTTTAATGCAGTAGTTAGTTACAATCATGGCAAAAGAAAATAGAAGCATATACATCAACATTTACCTCCCTTTAGTATCAGAGCTATGCTGTAACATGTTTTCCCCCTGCCACCACCAAACCAGCCCCCCAACCCATTCCTGTTTCCCGACATTTCTCAACTGCCATCTGCCTAGCTGCCCAGGTCTCATCCACATACTGTAATTAGGCTACAACACCTTTTCTCTCTCTCCCCCCTCCTCAAGCAAAACACTTAAAATGCCTCTGATTTCCCTGCACACAAACAAGCCTGGTTTTTTTACTCAAGCGCTTAGACACAAAAAATATCTACAAATCTGAAAGATATTACGGTATGAAAATACTGTACAGCTATAAGATTCAGTGTAAACAGTTTTACATGTACTGTACAGAACTTACATGTGTGTCAACTCACAATTTAAAACATGAGTGGTGGTTGCTATAATTCATAACTGTGGTCCACCATTGCACAATGAGAAAACACTGGCAGATTAAGAGAAACCAAAAAATATATAGATTTTTTTTTCTTATAATTTGTGGGAAACATGCAGCAATGGAGCCCAGCCAGCTGGCTCTCACCCACCATTCCCAGGGGTTGAAGTCTCTCTCTTTCACCCACAGCATCTCCCCCTGTCCGTGTAGCATCAGCAACACAGACGTGTTGCAATACATCGTTCACTATCCCAGCCATCTTACCAGCTGAACAACACACACACACACACACGCACACAATGTAGTTCTCCAACCAGTGTTCCACAGCGGCTGCAGCCTGGACCAACCGGCGGCCCTGTCTCCAGCCAGCCTCTCCTTCTTGCCTCTATACCTTGGTGGCCAGAGACTGGACCTCTGACTTCTGAGTCTGGGCGCTGAGCGTGGACGACATGGAGCTGATCTGGCCGTGCATGGCCTTCTTCAGGTTGAGCAGGCACAGGCACTGTGAGCGGAAGCGCAGGTCAAAGAAGGCGTACAGGAAAGGGTTGAGGCAGCTGTTGACGTAGGCCAGGCAGGTGGCGTACGGGTGCGCCAGCAGCACGAAGCGCACAAAGCCGCAGGAGTTGAAGACCAGGTTGAGGTAGGACAGGGCGTCCATGCTCTTCAGCACGTGGAAGGGCGTCCAGCAGATGGCGAAGACCACCACCAACGTGGTGATGATCTTCAGCAGCCGCTTCTTCTTCTGGTCCTCCTTGCGCAGGTTGTTGAAGTGGCGCGTGACGGTGCAGCCGATGAAGCAGTAGAAGATGGTCATGGCCAGGAAGGGCAGCAGGAAGCCCAGCGCCGAGGAGGACAGGCTGAGCCCGGAGATCCACAGGGAGTCGTGCCTCTCGTTGCCGGTCACCAGGCTGAAGTCCATGGCGCAGGAGGTGCGATTGCTGCCGGGCTCGTTCAGCGTGGTGCGGAACAGCAGCGTTGGCACCGCCAGCAGGCCCGAGAGCAGCCAGATGGCGCCCAGGGAGGCCAACATGGTGCCCCGCGACCGCAGCCTGCTGCTGGACAGAGAGTGCACGATGGCCAGGTAGCGGTCGAAGCTCAGGCAGGTGAGGCAGAAGACGCTGGCGTACATGTTGACCAGCACCACGTAGCTGCTGATCTTGCACAGGGCCACGCCGAAGGGCCAGTGGTAGCCCAGAGCCGTGTACACCGCCCACAGGGGCAGCGTGATCACGAAGGTGAGGTCGGCCAGAGCCAGGTTGCCGATGTAGACGTCTGCCGCCCGCCGCTTGGACTTGGATCTCCAGACGGTGAAGATGACCACGCCGTTGCCCGACAGGCCCAGGATGAAGATGAGCATGTAGAGAACGGGGATGAGGGAGTAAGAAGGCTCCCACTCTGAGAAGTCACAAACAGTCTCGTTGTCGTCGTAGTATTCATAGTTATATTCCCCAGTGTTGGTCTCCATGGTGAGGTGCTGTAGTTTGAAACGTGGGAAATCCTGTTTTAACAAAGTCCAGTACAATTCCAAGGGCTTCCAATGCTCAAGTGGATAAACCAAGCCTGATGTCAAAGTGATGCTGAAGTGGTGTTCACTCTGACGGTGAGACTACAAGAGAGCTCAGGCTGTGTGAGTCAGGCATAGCGATGCACGCCCTTTTAAACTCGGCCCTCCACACCCCCTCGTTCCCTCCCAGGACGAACCCCCTTCCCCCTAAAACACAGGTCTCACATCCCCCGATTCCACGCTCCTCCTTTTCTCGCACCTATCAGGCGCACACCATATAGCCGTGCCGAAATTACGCGCTGTCATGGATTAGTAAATACGTTTCTTACTTCTTGGATTAGTTATTGTATTATATCGCCTATCGCAGCAACAAGCGCGTGTCAGGCTTTGCTTTGTTTTAAGCATGCATTGCTTAAATTGCGTTTCTTAAAAAAAGTTGTAGCCTACATATATTTTTAAACTGTTCAAACAAGGCAAAGCAGTCAGAGAATCTCTTTTATTTTTACCGATTTCCGACAAAAATATGCATTTTGAGCAAGTCTAGGACATGTCAGGGCATGGTTTAATGTATTTCATAGTCAATTAACAGGTTGTTAAAAGTGCAAATCGCGCTAATCACGTTGACAATGGTCGTATTTAAGGGCAAATTATAAAATACTGTAGGCCTATTTGGTGGTCTAAAACAATATTTATATTCGAAAATGTAAAAATGTTTGATGAATAGCTTTAATGTGAATTGCCAGTTTATGGAATGTGTGAATTCAGTTCTCATGTCTGTGGATGAATTTCCATGTCAAAAAGGCAAGTAGGCTACACAAACAAAGCAAAGTTAACCTATAGCATTCGCACTAACGCTGCTTATTTAAAGGCACTGGGCATGTTTGAACATGATAACCACTATAACCCATCATATTTCAATTATTATGCTCCTTACATTATCATTGGCTACAGATTATTTGGTGGAGATTACATTTGCGAAATATACAGTGTAGGTAATAGACCCAATGGGGATGAATAAAACATTTTTTTTAAATGATCCCACACAGCAATACTATTCACTTCAGGGTATAATGATTTGAGAATAAATGGCTTTGAATAGTACCACCACTCTTGAAAATATAATGCTAAATATTGTATAATGTTTCCAGTAAAACCAACTAAATAAACATTTGAGCTATTATTTTACAATTTTACAAACGTTAAAAAGGCAATAAATACAAGTATTGAAATGCTGATGCCATACTATTTTCCCATAATGAAGTGGTGATTAGATAGGTCTTAAGGATAGTCCATATGTGTTGCCTAATCTCTCCTGGATCCAGACAGAGCTTCCTCCTTCTGTTGATGGAAGGGCAATGAGACCACACATGCACATCCATCCATCCATCCAATTCCACTCATCCATCTATTTGTCTGAGGGATACTTGTACATGTAAGACAGTATCTTGTTTATTTCTCAAGTGCATGGTAAAAACACAAATAGCAAGTGACATTAATAAAGTAAAAGATAGAAATGCGTGGGTCAAACATACTGAATATAATGCATAGATAGAATCTTCAAATGAGTTGTGGAAATTGCTCAGAGAAAAAAAAAATATATATAGTGGTACCTATTAGATCTTATGATATATTTCAAGTTATTATTACAAAAATGTGCTTATTGGCCCCCTAACACACACACACACACACACACACACACACACACACACTACAACACGACACACAAACACACACAAACAAACACACACAAAAACACACCCCCAGGTGGGTTTTCTCTAACCCCTTCCCCAAGGAGAAGATTGGATGCCTGCTGCTTGCAGACCCAGGATCCGTAAGACAAATAAATTCACAAATTAAAAAAATAAAGGAGAGTAGATAAGCAACAGATGGTCAAATTAGTCCATTATCAGGGTTATCTTTAGAGAACCTAAACATCACTGTTGTAATTACCAAGGTAAAAATGTATTTGAAAATGTAATGATTTGTTTGAAATATGTTGAATAAAAAATAAGGGTGACTGACAAAGGTTCAGATGGAAAACCCTCTAAATCCATAGCAATATGGATATGGGTGAATATTGCTTAAAAAAGCAATATTCTTTAGGTTTCCGTTTTTGGGTTCATTTATTTCACCTTTATTACAATGAGAAAGCTTTGTGTCACTGAATGAGTAATTTATTTTAAAAATGTAACAAATTATTTTAAAATTGTAAATTTAAAAATTAAATATTTCAGATGGACTTAGAGGTTTTGGCTTCTGAGCTCTTCAAATGTACAGATAACAGCATGTTTTCTTTGTGTGTTTGTGTGTGTGTGTTTTCCTTATTCAGAAACACCCACTACTATACATACCTTGATTTGAACTTGCATAACATTGGTCAAAGTGTTGTGTTTTTCTGTTTCAGGACTGGACCACACATGTGAGCTGCTTCAGGTGTCCCTGGAACAGCTGTGACTCCTTTTGATGTGGCGTTGAATGAGCCTGCTGGTGTAATATGCCTGCTTCTGTGTCTCTCCTCTACTACTATGAATTCAGGAGTCATGTATTTTGCATGGCCTATACTGTATATGAGAGGATCCAGTAAATGTTTCATACTGTTGTTTACATTCATTTCGTGGTCTATAATGAACACAATGACACCCTTTAAGTGGAATAGCCTTGTTTTCTTTGTGTGTCCAGTGCAGAGGTTGGAATGCATTTATCAGTTTTTCTTATCTGTGCTTTAATGGACACATGTCAACCACGGTCTGACCCAGGCCAACTGCAGGAGAAGATAAGTGATTGAGGGTGTAATCTGTGACCCGAGGATTGTTTGAAGTGTAAAAGCGTCAGCTACACAAAAGATTTCCACGCTTGATTTGCGGTCCAATACGGCAGGCCCCGAGTCCCACAAATCACGCGCAGGCACCCAGGGTCTAGAGCCTTGGGGGGCCAGGGTCACAGCCTGGTGTCACCTGAGCTGGCCCCTATAAGTTGGGCCCTCCAACTAGGTCGTTCCGGCTTTGGAGCTAAGTCCATAGCTCAGATTTAGAAAGTTGCTAACAAAAGAAACGCTGTTTACCAATAGGTGTTCTATCCTCACGGCCATGGTGTGGATGTACTATACTGTATGAATCGTTGCCTATGACCTTTCACATCAGCCTGCTAAGCATCGACTCTGCTGTGTGAGACGACATCACACCCCTGTGCCACGGAGCCAGAGATACACCCCCATGTGCGAGGGCGGGGCCACACCTCCTGCTGTGGGGAATGCTCGCTGGTGGCACAGCATCTCAACACTTTAAACTTGACTTTCTCAGGGATTGTTTGGTCTGGCTGACCTTTTATAAATTTTATGCCCAAATATTAGGTTACTGGCAACAAAGACACAGTTTTCCTGTCTTGACCGGGACATAAATGGAATAGATGAATAGATGAACAGGTTATAATATGGCAATTATTTCATTAATGGTGCTTAAAGGGCTGTTATCGTAGCAATACACCTAATAATAATACTCTCTAATATTATACTCACTTTACAGTACTTTAAGTTATACGTTTCATCTTGCAGATGACGTGTTCTGTCTTCGATTGGGAGCTGAGCTCATGCATACATCTAAGCAAAGTTTTCTGATGACTAAGATGGACCAGAGCATTTATCAGTAGTACATGGCTGCTGTCTGTGCCGGAGAGACAACAGGAGCCGACATCATATCAAAACCCAAACAAGGACCAGCCAAAGCACCACTGGGAATGTTTGTGTTGCCATGACAACTGACATTCTGATTGTTTATTTGTTACTACTATCTTCCTTTCTGTCCCTGCTAAGACAAAACCCAAAGTAGACAATGCATAACACAATGCACATACGTACATGGGCATGCACAGTCATTTAAGGAACCTCTTAGTTCACATTGTGGGTATATTTTATGAGAGGAGATTGCAGATGCTGTCTTTCCTGTTTGGACTTTGGCTGTGTCATACATTATGCTTCAATATCAATTGTTGTCACGCCAAACACAGACATAGGCGTAGTATGGGCAGATAGTCTAGTGTTATCCTGTTCCATCCTTATTGTCTCCAAACATCCAGTAGCAGTTTGTCAGGGGCAACAAGGGGGTCACTCACAAGGTGTTTCCCTTGGTCCTACTTGGGACAACCCCTGCATCCGTCCTCTTTTCACCATACACTTGGCCAATGGACTAAACAGCAGACACCGCAGGATGTTCTAGAATTAGGACAGTTTATCCTCTCTGCTGTTCAACCTTTGTTTTATAAAACAAGGCTAACTATGTTTTAGTTGCATTAGAATCAGATATAAATCAGTAGTTTTTCCATTCTGTAGGAATATAACATTAGGTCAAAGATGTGATTAAGTTATATTTATTACATATATATATATATATATATATATATATATATTGTTATGACCCTTGGATTTGCGGGGGGGGGGGGGTTACCCCACCCGGCCTCGGGGGGTTG
>JAODTR010000024.1:3561913-3599296 GCA_025399935.1 Amblyopsis rosae
TCAACTGAGGAGGTAATTGGGAGGTGGAAGGAACACTTTGAGGAACTCCTGAATCCGACTGACACGCTCTCTGTGATAAAGACAGAGCTGAAGGCTGATGGGGGAACATCATCAATTTCCCTAAGGGAGGTCACTGAGGTAGTCAAACAACTCCACAGTGGCAAAACCTCTGGGATTGATGAGATCCGTCCAGAAATGCTAAAACCTTTGTATGTGGAGGGGATGTCTTAGGGGTATCACACTACTCCCTGGCCTAGCCTCCCTGGTAAAGTCTACTCCAAGGTGCTGGAGAGGAGGGTTTGGACGATTGTCGAACCTCAGATTGAAGAACAACAATGCGGACCAGCTCTTTACTCTCCCAAGGATTCTAGAGGGGGCCTGGTTTTTGGTCTACATGCGTTTTGTAAATCTGGAGAAGGCGTATGACAGGTCCCCCAAGACATACTGTGGGAGGTGCTGCAGGAGTATGGGGTGAGGGGGTCCCTTTTAAGGGCATCCCTGTATGTCCAAAGCGATAGCTGTGTACGGATTCTTGGCAGTAATTCGGACTCGTTTCAGGTGGGGGTTGGTCTCCGCCAGGGCTGGGCTTTGTCACCAATCCTGGTTGTGATATTCATGGACAGGATATCGAGGCGTAGTCGTGGTTGGAAGGGGTTGCGGTTCGGTAGCCTGGGGATCTCATCGCTGCTTTTTGCATGTGGTCCTGATGGCATCATCAGTCCGTGACCTCCAGCACTCACTGGATCAGTTCGCAGCTGAGTGTGAAGCGGCTGGGATGAGTATTAGCACCGCTAAATCTGAGGCCATGCGGTTCTCAGACAGAAACCGATGGCGTGCCTACTCCAGGTAGGGAATGAGTCCTTGCCCCAAGTGAAGGAGTTTAAGTACCTTGGGGTATTGTTTGCAAGTGAGTGGACTATGGAGTGGGACATTGGCTGGAGAATCGGAGCCAATCGCTTTATCGCATTGTTGTGACGAAAAGAGAGTTGAGCCGGAAGGCAAAGCTCTCGATCTACCGGGCAATATTTGGTCCTACCCTCACCTATGGTCATGAAGGGTGGCTCATGAAAGAAAGAACAATCGTCCAAAATGGGTTTTCTCAGGAGGGTGGCTAGCTTCTCCCTTAGAGATAGGGTGAGAAGCTCAGCTATCCATGAGGAACTCGGAGTAGAGCCGCTACACCTTTGCGTCGAAAGGAGCCAGTTGAGGTGAAACGGGCATCTGGTAAGGATGATCCCCAAACGCATTCCTTGGGAGGTGTTCCAGGCACATCCAGCTGGGAGGAGGCCTCGGGGAAGACCCAGGACTAGGTGGAGAGATTATATCTTCACACTGGCTTGGGAACACCTCAGGATCCCCCAGTCAGAGCTTGTCAATGTGGCTCGGGAAAGGGAGGTTTGGGGTCCCCTGCTGGAGCTGCTGCCCCCGTGACCCGACTCCGGGTAAGTGGATGAAGATGGATGGGTGGATGGATGGATGGATGGCTGGATGGATGGATGGATGGATGGATGGATGGAGTAGCTGTCAATCTGCTGAAGAATCTGGAACATCAGATCATATTTACATGGATCTACACACCAAGCCAGAAAGCATGAAATTCCAAGGAGAATTCACACAGCCCTATATTATGATGACTATACAAGCAATCTGCACCTCCCATCATCTCATGGCTTTTATGGTCTCCATGGAAGTCTCCCATCAGAGTTGACTTGAAATCTATCCAGTCTCTTTTGCACCTACTCAGTGTTGGTTACCATGGATACTGCTCCCAAATGGCGTGTGGCTTGAACATGAATTTGTTTATGAGTGTTGCATGAAGTGGATTAAAATGCACTTCTACTTGCATACACAGGGAAACACATGAATAGCTATAGAATAGTTGAACTATAATTTTGTCTTTCAGTCTGTAAATGAAACCACTTTAGCAAAGTACCATTACTATTTTTAGAAACTGCACGTTCACTGCATGGAGGACACAATGATTAATAAGGGAAACTAAGGCTAATGCAAGAAGATATGCAGATGTGAGTGTCACCAATGTTTTTGTTTGCTCAGGTAAATAACATCCCCATGTATAATCTACTCTGATCCTGGAATATACAAACTCTGCATAGAAGGACTATGCTCCTTTTGGATCTAAATATGCATGCAGTAAATCCCACCAAATCACGTGATGCCACTATCCTATTCCCTAGGAACCATCACCGTATTCTATCTGGACCAGATGATTATAGTGAAGATTTGAGGGGATTGGTTTAATTTGTTGACAACCATTTAATCTGTCTTGAATTTGAAGTAAGGAAATACTGGCTGGAAATCCCCTGGAGTTCCCATATTCGGCATTCGACTGTATGCCTTTAAGCCTTAACTACCCCACCCCTCACCGGCTGAATCTAAGCTTTTACATATTTCATGCTGGACCTCAGAAGATCTGGGAAGATATTGCAGAACCACCAGCATTCAAAAGAATGTCTCTCTACAAGATGCAAAAGTGGCTATTTAAAATAGTTATCACAGCAGAGATCACAGAACAACATATTCATCACAATATTTCATTGTCTTCTCCCTCCCCTTATCTTTTCTGGGACACATAAGAATGTTATTAATGTGCTTTATGTCTACCGCTACTACCTCTGAATGCATGGAAACATTTGACCTGTATAGGATTATCAAAATGTGTTAGCATACTGTATGCATAAATCATATGCCTATGTATTAATTGTATTAACAGAGAACGTGCTTCATTATGAAGATGAAGATAGTGATGTTCAAGGCCATTAAACCCCACAAGTACAATACATCAAACAGCATATAAGAACTGTATGGAGTGTCTGGACTTTTCCCTATTACCTTTCATCGCTGACGCTTCTGAACTACATGAAAGCCCACTTGAATGTTCATGGCAGAGTAATCCCGTGTAATTCTAATTGATCCCTGTCAAAGGGGCCGCTAATGAACAGAAAGCCATTGATTTCTATTCCACCGGGCCTGCAAGGTGCCTGAGACACCTGCTAGCAACCATCTGAGCTGACAGATACTAATGCCCGCTAAACAACAGCTGACATTAACTGATGCCAATGCATGGTGCCGAGGAGGGCTGAGTCACACACACCACACACACACTCAGGGATGCATGTAAAATCTGATACATGATATGGCACAGAAAGGGTCACACTTAGCAATGGTGTTTTTTTTTGTTTAATCTGATGTGTATGCGAATAGTGGAAGACGATCTGTCCTGAAATGAGATGAACTCTCTCATATCTGAGTGTCATTGCTATTTCCATCTTATCAGCAATGTACAACTGTAGCTAGTGATTTCTGCGGGGAGACTGCTTCAGTAAGCAGTCCTGCAGCAGTCACATGCTCCGGGCTGGGGAACGCTGGCTGTCCTGATCATCAATTCACACAATGATGTGTCTTGTTAAGATTCACATTTCACAGGCTGTAAAGGAAACAAGCAGCCATACAGAGGATTGCTATTGTTATTCAGTGATCTGGCAGAAGGCCTTAAACACAAGAGTTAGTCTTGTACTTATGAAGCAGTGCTGCAGGCTGTACAAGGGTGGATGTAGATACCAAAGTCAATACTATTTCAAATGATTATGGCCTAGGTTATTTACTAGTATAGGCCTAATAAGTGCTTTTATAGGCTTTTGCTATTGGTACTAGCATATTGAAGTCCAATCGTAGACTACAGGTGGATACCATGTTGGCATAGGCTACAACGAAACACTTGAAATTGAATATTTAGGTATAAACACCTAACTTTCAGATATAATCACTATACAGCAGTTCCCAGAATATAACATTTCCTATTAGTTGCCCAATTGGCCTTATTGACATATGACATGAACATAGCAAGGAATGAGTATGATAATGACTGCATTGCTACTCTCATTCTGAACACTATGAACAGTCACCGACCGACTCCCTCATGAAATCACGCACGGTCACGCTTTCAGATAGGCACGTACGCGCGCATCTATTATTACCCGCCCACAAGCGCAGGCTCAGACACACCTCCTCTGTGTCTGTGCTCCATCACACAGCCAAGAGACGGAATGGCATCGCCGAGATTGGGACAAGATGTAACGCAGGACGGAAACGCCGTGATGGATCACGAAGCAATATAGCAGGTGCAGTAGACCCAACCAGTACCGCAAAAACACAGGCTGCGTTGGTGGCACGTTATTGTGTGCGTTGGTTTTGATCGGGTCACTGACGAGACGGTAAGGCCATTTTGTTCATGTAAAATCCCGTATTTTGAAAGTTAACTATTATTCCATTATGTTACGGATAGATTCGCCTGAAGGTGAACATGCGCTGTATTTTTGTTGCAAATGATGTCATCGAGGCTCAAAGGCATTGGGTCAGTCACGAAGGATGCAGGGGCCGTCCATGCTGCAGCAACAAAATAAAGGCGTGCTGGAGTGCATAATAAGATTTGGCAATGTTTACGTAATGAATATGCCTTTGTTTTGTAGTATCTTAAGTTTTAGGAGATGCTTTCTAGGCATGCTGACACGTAGGCCTACCTATCTAGTGTGATAAATGATTGTGGAAAGCCTACATGTGGTTTTGTTACTATAGCGTATTTTGTAAAGTTAATTGTTGCGTTTTTTGCCCATGGCCAATTTGGCCTACAGTAGTTTAGGCCAACATTTTATGTAGATTGTTTGGTGATAGAGGCATGTAGGGTAAGTCTAAAGCAGAGACGTTTTACATTGATTGTGTTGTTGGTCTGCTACCCAGGGTGTTTTATGGTTCAATTGCTGTGCGCTGTAGCTAGGCGACAGTATTGTGGCATGTAGACTCATAGTTCACTGATCACTTGAAAGAAGCCTCTCTTGAAAAGCAAATGGCACACAAATAAGGAAAAACACAATTGTCCTAATAACCTAGTCCACTAGTTTTATATAAATAATACTTTTAAAACTACAAAATAATTAAGATGAATTAATTGATAAAATTCATCCCCTAGTCCCAGAAAACCAACATTGTTTTAATGGAATGCTCACCAAGAAACAACAATTAGCTTGATGAAGAACATGTACTCCCATTTGTTCAAAGATAATTAAGTTTTATTAATTCTGATTCTGAAATTGAGTTAATAGGAGTTCAACGTAAAAGCAACATTTCTGGGACCCACTGACTCAAAGTGTTTGGGTCAGTGGCTGGCAGCACCAGTCACAAGTGGCGCTTGGCACGCTCACAAAACTGTTTGCAATCAGCTATGTCTTGTCTAGATTGGTTAGGAGTCCTACAGCAAGCCACCTGACACTGAGCTATGGTCTTTTACTGAGGGTTGAATCTCAATGCAAATTATGATGCACTTTGAGCTAGAGAGATTTGAATTATTGTTTTGTTTTCTGTAACTGGACATTTTGATTTATAACCAATATCCTTACATAATCTGTGATTAATTTAATTTATTGGACAATTTAACATTTTTTCAATGTAATGACAATGTTAACATATCTGATGAAACAAAATACAGTATACAGTAAATTGCTATTATTCAGTCAAAAACTCAACATGTGTATGTGTAAACGACTTTAGGGGAAAAGCATGTCTAAACAAAGTCTAGTTGTATTCTTTCATATTCATAACACACAACAGCTCATACTTTAATACTACTATCTACAATCTAGTGGCTTTACATAACTTTCTTAATACAAACAACACGGGCCAATTAGGTAAACCATGGCTTGTGTTTATTATCTAGTGGATTTACTTAACAGTCTTAATACAAACAACAGAGGCCAATGAGGTAAACCATGGCTTGTGTTTGTTATATGTACAATCTAGTGGCTTTACATAACTGAATTAACACAAACAGGCCGATGAGGTAAACCATGGCTTATGTGTATTATATGTACAATCTAGTGGCTTTACATAACTGTCTTGATACAAACAACACAGGCCAATGAGGTAAACCATGGCTTGTGTTTATTATATGTACAATCAATCTAGTGGCTTTACATAACTGTCTTAATACAAACAACACAGTCAATGAGGTAAACCATGGCTTATGTTTGTTACATGTTGAGATTATGATTGTATGTGAACACTAGGCGTGATATTTAGGTGTGCAGTGGAGATGTGATGAGGAGATGGCTGATCACCCTTCTCTCATCAGGATGAACAGATGGTAACTCAGGGTTAGCTTATGGGTGAATGCCAACAAAGAAGCCTGTGTGTGTATGTGTGTGTGTGTGTGTGTGTGTGTGCGCATGCGCGTGTGTGTGTAATGCAAGTTGACTATTTACGACTGTCTGCCTGTAGAAATACAGCAACACTTGCAGATCCCTTGCATTTTCATTATTTCCAAAAACTTTAGAGATCTGGTCAGTTATTGTTCAGCAACCCAACCTGTTAAGATATGCACAGCTAATATATAATATATGCAGCTAACATATGCTCCTATGTACAGTACAATGTTAGATGTCATTGAGTGTTTTGAAAGGCGTCCAGAAATAAAATGTATTATTATTATTATTATATTTATAGACAGTACACTTTTTATATATAGTTTCAGGACATTCATGAAACTAGTCATTATAACCATACCACCTCTATTTTAAGAAAACCAATGATACAATCTGTTTATAGCTTCATGACAACAATTGCACAAAATGTAATGTGAATTGTGTTATTTTTACTGAATAGATCAACAATCACCTTATATTTATAGTTAATTATCCATTACATTTGTAATAAAAACATTATGTCATATTTATTTTAACACATTTACCAAATATTGCCAAATAAGATTTCAGATAACTGCTAAAACTATATCTTTAATGGACTGTCTAAAAAACACTAGAGTTATTAATCATAATTAATGTAAATTATGCTTTAGACTTACCCTACATGCCTCTATCACCAAACAATCTACATAAAATGTTGGCCTAAACTACTGTAGTCTCATATAAAAAATAATGTAATGTTCTTGTTTGTACGTAATTTACAGATGCATACATAATATGTGGATATTATTCCTATTGAAATGTCTCTTTCTTTTCACAGGTTGTGTTGATGTTGAATCACACTGAATGTGGACTTGTGGAGGTCCATTAAAATGACACGAACACATCCCCCTGATATACTGGTTTCCACTTTATATCAGGATATTAGTCTTAACCCCATCACTGGGCACTCCGCTTCGCTCCACTCCTCTCAGAAATGTGACTTGCAAATGATTGACAAACCAGAAATCATCAACAAGAGACATTGCCGTAGCTTTGACTATATTGAGTCACTGGACGATCCACAGTCCTTCTCTTCCTCAATGGAGTACCCATACAAAAGAACTGAGAATCAGACACTGAACAAGGACTCAAAATGGAATGGTCTTGACCAGTCAGGGCATCTTCGTTTTTCTTCGCCAGATCTGTTTAATTCCAGGCACCTCCAGCAGCACACCAGCCAAGACCAAACCAGCCATCACACATGGGCCGAGGCAAAAAAGAGTAGCAGATCTAAAAGTGCCCCTCGATTAAAGACGACCCTCACCCCTGTTCCCATCTCTGTATCTCCTCCAAGACCCAGAAAAGGCAGGGAAGCAGCTCAGGCAGTGCCAGACCCTCTGAGGACTTCCGAAACACAGCAAGAGTCCTTTACCACCAATAGGGCTTTTTTGAACGAGGTACATCCTATAAAGCTACAACCCCATTCTCCCCTTTATGTCTCAGACTGTTTTGAGGAAGAGAAACAAGACAAACCAGCCCTAACTCCTCATGTCAGATGCCGTGTAGATATTAAACCAGATGCAACTGTATTACAGCACACCTCCAGGCAGGCTCCTAGCATGCGCACGGAACACCCCTGGCAGAGATACTCACAGTCCAGTAGCAGCAGGGGCTTGTACGTACCACGACAGATATCACCGACGCCTACTCCGAGCGAGTGTTACAGTGGAGATCTGAGGCAAGGATATCGGTACACCAGCATGTCCCCAATTTCTTATCACCAGCTAGACATGCACCACATGCCGCCAACATTACCATATTTGAGTCGAGAGCAAAGGGCTTACTCAAACCCTAACATACCTACCAAGTTTTTCTATACTGAAGACCCTGTCAGATATCCCATTCATTCTTATTCCAGAACATACTTTCAAGATGATCAGGCGAGTCTTACCAGCCACGGTAGCACGCTAGCTAGTCAGTACGATCCAAGGACTCGCTGGGTGCACACTCTTCCAGTTAGGCCATATTACACAGACCATGTATCCACACAGGAGCCAACACAGTCGGTCTACACCAGACCTTATTCTACAAGTGAAGCAGGGTCATACTTTTCTCAAACACCACTGTCTAGATCCTACTGTGGAGAAGACCCCAGGGGCATTCCCTATCCTTTGACTAACTCCAAGGTGTTTTACCCCAAGCCATTAAATTCCTCTGCAGAGCAGTATGTTCCATCGAGGCAGTATCACACAGAGGGCCGTAGGCGCCCACAAATGTCCCAGGCATGTACAGATGACTGGTACCGCTCAAGTATATCTGGTTATTCCAACCAATCCCCTCAGCAAACACTTCCAATTGTAAGACAAGATCCTATTACACCCCCCTGGTTTGTTAACAGCTATGGAGAGACAAATCGATTTGGAGCCGAGGTGAAAAGCCATTCCAAGTCCTGGGACAATATCCTTTATCCACGCCATGACAGGGAGCAGTCTGTGCCTCGTGGGCGTAGCTACGAGAACCTGTTTTATCAGGGAAGACATGCAAAATCCTCTGAGGTCACATCTCAACCGGTAATACTTAACCTCTCCAGTTCACCAAGGAGGTACGCTGCTCTGTCTTTGTCTGAAAACTCCCTTGAGAGGGCCTCGACCAATCCCTGGAGGAACACTAAGAGTGGGCTCTGGTTTGTAACTCCAGAGATCACTATAACTGACAATGACATACGTGCAGGCCAGAACAAACGGAAAGATGTTCACTCAGTCAGCTGGGACGCCTTGGACGGTGAAAAGACACCTTCTCCTAGAACAATCAATCAAGAGCAATCATCTGACACAACAGACATGACCAAAGACAAAAAACATAATTTCTCCTTGCAACAGAGTCTAGAGCAATTGGATGAGCTATTAGCAGATCTAGTTGTTGATTATAAACCTACAACTAGCAGGAAGTCAAGTGAGGGCATTTTAGATCAAATAAAACAATTGATTAGTGAAGATGGTGTAAAAGAAGGTGTGAATACGGGACTGGACAATCTAGGACCTCTGAATATTCAGCTCCCATCCTCCAAATCCAGCCCTGACACAGTCAAAGACCCTGACAGTGGGTGTGATGGTTTACAGAGGAGCGCTGAAGAATGTTCTCCCGACCACAGCACAGACGAAGATGACACTATGGTTTGTGCAAACAGGAAGTGCAAGCGAGTGGAGACTCTGTTCAACGCTTGCCTGTATTTTAAATCCTGCCATAGCTGCTACACATTTTACTGCTCGCGTAACTGTCGCAGGAATGATTGGGAGACCCATAAAGAGGACTGCTTGTATGGCCGCGTCAGCAGTGTGTGTAGACACGCCCTTAAATTCTGCAGAGAGAACACAGAGATACATAAAGCCTTTTCCCGTATTGCTAAAGCTGGCTACCTCTCTAGAGGGAGAGGCGTTCTCTTCTTGGGCTTTGCTAATCCTGGCACAGCTGACAACTTTCTGCAAGTTGGGCTGGAGAGCCTCCTCATAACACCCACATATTTGTCTCTCAGAGAGCTGAATGGCTTCAAAGACAACCTCGGTGAATACTGCAAGGATCTGCAGCACGCAGGCAACGAATATGACCCCGCAGAATGTTTCCTTCTGAATGTATCCATAGCTGTTGGTGAACTAGTGCCTAACAGACCCTCACCAAGAGTCCAAGCACCAACAGTCAGAAAATATGCAAAGGTGTCCTTGGCTTCCTCCAGCCCAGACAAAAAGGTATACAGGAAGGATAGTGACATGGAAACACTCATTCTCACACCTCCTCCGGGCACACCTGACATTGAAAAGGAGGGAGAGGAGGGTAGAAAAGCCAGAGAGGTGTGCTTTGTCAATATCCAGCGAGAGCTCAGGACCAGGGGCGTCTTCCTTCGTCATGAGTATCCTAAAATATATAACCAGCTATGTGAGTTTGTGGAAAGCAACAAGAGGTTCACTCCTACTACAATTTACCCCATCGATAAGAGAACAGGGAAAGCATTTATGTGTATGATCATGGCTGCATCTGAGCCAAGAACGCTAGACTGGGTGGGAACCCCGCATCTCCTGGATGATATTATATAGTCAAAGCACTATAGTAATGATAATGATGTCATTTGTACAAACTGTAAATATGTAGTTTGGCAAAAGTGATTATAATTGACATTGTGGGTACATTTGATGATCACAGACTCATTACTCCCTTTCTCTTGCATTTTCACATGACCTTTGTTTTGATCTTGTTCTGATCCAATTGCACAGAGAAAAGTTATAGCCTGCATGCAGACTAGGCATACATCCAATACATCAGATATTGATGATATAAATATGTATGATCTGATGTTTGAAGCACACACTCGTACAATTGTGTCCACATTTAGTGAGGCACTGCCACATCTTAAATGGCTACAGTCACCGTCTATTGTTTTGCCACCAAATATTATATGGAAAACGTATATTGTGACTGTACTATTACTACTGTCAATTAGTATTATTTAAAGTGTAGTTGTGTGAGTTGGTATTTATGTTGTTATATCAGTTTGATAAGCAAACATTGTTTTCCAACTAAACTTTTTGTTAGAACTTGTTTTATTATCCTTTCAAATTTGACGTCACTCTTGTGCAACTTGCTTTGTTTGGAAGTGGCCTTCAGAAAAATAATGCATTTGACACAAAGCAATGTAGAAATCTTGCTATATTTCTTAAGGCTTTACTGATCTTGGCTTAGGTTCTCTTATACTATTATAAATATATAATTATTTTGCATAAGGCATGCTATTTATATTTAGATATTTTAATATTGATATGGCATATACAGAAATTATTTATGTTAATAATAGGTTCCCATTTGATGCTCGGAATATATATTAATAGTAAATCTTTGAATGATACAACCACAAGACCTTGTTATAACTAACAAAGTATGGTCAAAAACAATATGCAATAAAAAAGAGCAACCTTATCAACTACTGCAACTATTTTACTCATGAACTTGAATAATTCCTTGGAGCTATGAGCTGCAAACCATTTGCACTAAAACATACAGTATATTATCTAATGTTCCTGCAGTACTGCACTGCACTACAATATTGATTATGCTTATTGCCATTGTCTGTCATTAATCTAAGGTTGCTCTTTTTCTTTATTCTTTTTTGTTGTGCAAGACCTTCAACTCTATTTTGTGATGTTTATAATCTATATAATAAATGGAATTTAAAGAGTCTTGTACAGTGTACCTACTTTGTAATTCATGATAAATGTATAATAAGATGATACAATGTTGGTCAATAGTAAATTAGTAAATAGGGAAAATAGTGAATCTGACATAGGCATAGTTTTTTTTGGGGTGGGTGGGTGGGGGTTAGGGGGGTGCAGAGGACGTGTCTCCCTCAATATTTAGAACAAGTATATTTGTTATTTTTATTCCCCCCCAATAAAACATGCAACATTATGCATATTAACCGCTCATTGAACCACTTGACAGTGTAGCCGTAACCTAGAATAGGCCTACTACAATATTGGTTCAATGTTATGTCATATGTTGGATGTTTTAACGCTCACATTGCGCACCCCATCCACACGGCCTTACGTCGGCCTATGGCACTGACGCACTACTGGCAACCTTCACCTGCTATGCCAGACACGCAAGGAGACAGGGAAGGAGGGGTGTGTGTGTGTGTGTGTGCGGGGGGCTAGACCAAGCCGAAAGTTCTGTGATTTTGATCTCCAGTAGTAGTTGTATTAGGTTATGGCCTAATGTATAGACTAATATTGTTTTAAGTGAATTTACACAGTAGATTGTCACACAGATGTTTTAAATATGCAGAAAATTTGGAACATGAGCTATTAAAGTCCAGGGTTAATACATTAAAATGTATATATATATATATCTCATGTACTTCCCCCAAGAGAACAGAAGAGTAGGCTAAATTGTGTGTGTTGAGGTCTATATGCCTAAAGCAGCACATACGTTTGATAACCCTTACTGGATTATATTCCATATATTTTTAATTGTGTCAGGGTTCCTTAATGTATTTCTTTAAATAAATAGACGTGCAGAAAAGGCACACATTGTTCCATACAAATTCACCAGAATGCAGAAAATTACATTTTGATTCTCAAAATGTTATGGGGGAGAACCCCCAGACCCCCCGCTTTATATGTTCCCCCAATGTTCTAATGGAATATACGCCCATGGGGAATCACAAATATCATTAACATTTTCATTATATCTCTTACTGTCATAATATATAACAGGTTTACCACACTAATGATGAATGAACTATTTGTTGGGTAAATCAATCTACCCATCTAATGGAAAAAGAAAGCACTGCATCTGCTAATCATATTGATCATGTTGGGCCTAGAGACATTGTGCCAAATCTATAATACAAATATTCATTCAACTGACCCTGTGAATTATTTTGTATCTTAGCCTGAAGTTCTTTCATTCTTTAGTTCATCATTTAGGAATCATGGAGAAAGATTGGTATTTGAATGATATCCAAACAAAAAGTATAAAAATACCATAGGGTGCTTCCTGCTCCCTCAGAATCTACAACCCACACATTGGACAAGCATGTCCAAAGCTGGGATAGTGTGTATGGTGCGGTCTGCGTCACTTGTGTTCCCATGTAGAGCCATGGCCTGTGTAGAAACACAGGATTATTTTTCCGTGAGCACACAGAACAGCCATCTGATAGACATTAGCTGGATATGATTATGCATTATCTCTTACAACCACGTACGTCACCTTAATGATAATGTGTGAGCCAAACAGATCTCATCAATAATGATAATTGTAAGCCAACAAGAGCTCATAAAATCTGAAATGTTATCCTGTAAACACCAGTCCTTCTTCCTAGGAAAAAAGCCTAAAATGTAATACCACATAAAAAGCAAATGTAGCTCCTCAACCAGGAGGCCTGTATGCACACCTCTGGTCTCGTTTGATAGGGCAGAAGCTATTGAATGTGAATACATTATAACTAAACACATTTATATTACCATTGCAAAGTATATAGAGATGGAAAACAGCACAAAGTTTCAATTTAATTTCTGCATAAAAATCTACTCACTTTTAAAGTAAAAATATCTTTGGAATGAGGCAGTTGCAGCCCCAATCCTATAGAAATCAATAACCCAACATCGGAATATTACCCGTGCAATGGTTTATTCTATTAGAGTGAAGCAGAGCAGATTGAGAGATGTTTTATTAGAGGCATGTCAGGAGGAATCTCCAAATTTAGCAATGTGGGCACATTTGGGCAGTGTCATTTGAAATGTCCCATATACAAAACTATTTGAATTGCACTCATGTAACTATAGGTATTCTATCTAATAAAGCTGTTGTGGCTTTGTTTTGAATAACTTTTATTTTATTAAAAAAAAAAAAAAAACCACACCCATTACAATATTCAGAGTTTTAGTCATAGCGTTATCAGTTATACAGTTGGAATCCTTGAAGCCTCTGCTTTCATATGCTTGAAATTGAAATGATGAGATTGTAGACAAGCTTATTCCATTGAAGTGGAAGTGCAGAATATCTATGTTGCTTTATTTTTAGCATGCTCTTTTTTAGTGTCCGCGGCACGATGCGCCAATGTTAGTATAATGGGCATCATGGAGTTTAAGAGGTTTTATTTTCTTCTTTTTTTAACACCCATTTTACAATTACACGGTGATATTCCTGTAACTTACTTGAGCACAGCATTTAGCTCGGTCAGGCTCTACATGCGTTATTATTCCATCAAATTCACATATAACCGAATATTAATTGTTAAAGACTGTACCAATGCGTGGTGTGAATTGCTGGACCATGGAGGTTGAACACAATGGGCATGCTGTAAAGCATAAGCACGAGGCAGGGAGTGACTGGTATTCAATCAATTTATTCCTCCGCTCTTTGATGTGAATACATATCGCTGCCAGTGCCAACAATATCCGACTGGTTTGTCTAAAATATATAGAAATCATAATACACAATCATAAAGATGAAAAGGTACAACAAGGACAAATAATCTCAATAGAAAACATAAAAAGTAACATATGCAATACAAACAAACAAAGGAAACAACTAATCTTACACTCAGACGCAGTCGTGTATGTTGACGGGGTGCAGCAACGCTATCAAAAGGATGTGACGCCGCACCACGTAAGTCCTATAAAGACAAGTCTAATGGAGTGGGCGTATGAGCAATGCACGTGAGAATGTGCTGTAGGCGGACTTCGCAACAACGGTAGAAGGTAGAAGCCAAACCGGTAGACGGAAACACTTACCGGACGGCACTATAAAAACGTTTGGCGAAATGGCAGTTGCGATGTTGATGTCGCATTGTTTACAAATATTTTAATACAAATATATTCAATACAATTATTTTGTTGCAGATGTTTTATGTAGTTATATACTGTATCTAGTATTCTAGTGTTAGTATTAGCTTATCGTTGTCATGTTATCTCTGGTTGTAAATGCCGTCACGGAGGACAGCAAAAAGTTCAATCATTTTAACTTCGGACAAAATGTCGTTTGCCACAAATTCTCTTTTTTTGCCATTTTGCCACCCTGCTCTAGACCACTAACATGATATCCAGTTTGCTATCTATTGTGTTTCATTTGAACCCAGCATAAAAGGTTTGGATATTTGAAATACCAGATTATTTTTCAGCACACACAGAGAACGGTAACATAGCGGACCGCAAGGAAAAATTTTGTGCATTTGACCCAAAAAAAAACCGCATTCGCTTATAATCACCTACTAAACCTTTAACACCATCTCAGAGAAGTATCACAGTGTGTTGTGTCATAAGAAGACTGTTGGTTGCAATAAGGATGCCAGCGTTCAACAGTACTTAAAACAGCACTTCTATTGTTAAATTTGAGAATAAGGCCTTATGGAGTAGTTTCCCCATATACCATTTTTATATAATTTGCAACCAATGAGTGAAGAGTTCACCTTGATGCACACTCTAACCAAAGACTAGCAGTTAGATTAATCCCTAATTATAGTATATTTGTGATATTATCATAAAATATTATTACCGCCCACACTACTCCCTGACCCCATATGAGAATTTAGCAAGGCTGTGTATTGTGAAGAATCTGACAATACAATACGTATCACGATACAGGTGCCACAATATATTGCGATATTGTAAGCAAAGCAATATATTGCGATTTATAATTTGTGGAAAAATGTCATAGCAATGCTAATGTGTGGCACCACTGCAAAAAATAAACTCAGTGCAAATGGAAATTAACTTTAAAATCTGGTAACAAGCATCTTTCCTCTCTTTTGAAGTGAATATGAATAAAAGTGATGCAGTTCATATGTTTGGGAGATCGCCCACAAACATTTGAACTGCGTCACTTTCAATCTAAAATACCATGACACAAATACCATTCTGCTCCTTATCAGAACGTAATTTACAGCCAGCCTATACCGCGACAGTTGTTTCATGCATGCTATAGACAAGTGGGTTGGACGCTTGTTTTGATGGCGCAATGTTTTGTAGCAACAATAGTATGTTACTATATAATAAAAGGTTCCGGGTTTCAATTAAACTACCTTGGCTGACTTGTAACAAATGCTGGTTTAGGAATGGGATGCCACCCCACAGCAGCGTGTGACCAGGCTGGTGACCAGCATGAGGACGAGATGCCAGGCTGTTGTGGCTGTATATGGTTCTTCCACACGCTACTGACGCTACTGTTTGTTAAATTAATAAACTGTTAAATTGCCAAAATGTCTGATATTTTGTAATTCAGCTCTGCTGCTCATCCCACAAATGCCTGTTCCTTACATATGTGGCACCATTTAAAAAAAAGGGAAATGATTAGGCTTTCCAATGGTATAAGATGTCTAGCCAAGAAACATTGTCACAACAAAGAAAAAATGTGTTATGTTTAGTTACTTGTGTCTAGCTGGTCTTGATTACGTTATGTTGCCTGATGAGCAGACTGGACACCCATTGCCGCAAATTACACAGAAATGTTATCACAGGCCATTAGTCATTAAGCTTATACACTTAGAGAGGATTATGATGAATAGAACAAAAGTGTCTCCTTGCCAGACCTCACACTTAGGAACATCCTGTTCACTAGCAGTAATTATGTTGTGAATTACATACAACTTTATTGCTCGGAATACGAGATGCAAATATACTGTAAGCATTATTGAAAGACCTTTTTTCTGAAGTTGTTCTGTGCAATAAATACACACCTGAAGTTGAGAGGACAACAAATAACAACACGGCGCTGTCAGCGTATCCGCCCCCCTCCCTCCCATGACTAGGGGTAAGCAATACAGGGCCAGAATTGGCAATATCGATACAAATACCTTTCATTATTAAGAGCGGCTGATGTACTTTCATGTATGGAGAGCAGTGTGGCATGTGTTTTGAGTTTAATGAATCATCATTAGGCTAAATCTGAATACATTTTCCTGACCACTAAATTATTTGCAAAAGGTTAGTATAAGGTGATTGTTAGAATTTCTACCTGCCATCTGTGAGATCTGGGTTAGGTTCCCTTCTAATGAATGCATGTAGCAAAAAATGTGGCAAAAAAAAGCATGCTCTTCTTTGGTTCAGCCATCACCGTCTGCGTGCATGACGAGTCGGATTGGCGTCGGACGGTAGTAGTCAGGGTGCACCCCCAGTCCGCTGCGTATGTGCTGGGTGTGCACTGCTTAGCATCTGTATGTTCTTTCTGTAGTTAAGTGTGCATGACACAACAGCAGTGGAGACTGGAGAAGCAAATAGTGCATGCACTCTTGTGGTCACGAAAACGGAAAGTTATTAAGTTGTTGGCACAGACGGTTCTACTCTTTAACGAAATGGGTACAACATAGAAGCAGGAAACTGAAACTTGTATCGATCCTATTAACACTAGAATTGATCTTAAAAAACAAGATGCAATATCTGTAGTATCGATATTATGGGATCGATTCTCCCACCCCTACCCACGATTGCTTGCTTGTTTGAACAAAACCGTTTACAGTACACTTAAATTAAAGAATTGGCAGAAGAACCGGAGTAATCCAACAATATCTTAGAATTTAAAACTCTACATTTATGGCAAACACTGCATCCAAACTCCACATTCTAGTACTGTTTAATTCAAATAAGGTGTTTACTACAGAGTTGCTGTTTTCCTGAGTGGGGTGAAAAGCCTCCATGCTGGAATAACAGAGGTTAAATATAAACTTCTAACATTGCGAAATTGTGGATTCAGCAATGTAGGATGAACTATTGTATGCAGGTCCCTATTTAGAGGCTCATGAATTCAAATCCCACAATCATTTGCCATTCTTCTGTGAACCAGAGTCTAGTCCAAACAAATATGACTTGCAAAATTCAACAGGCTCATCAGCAAGTCTCATATAAAAGGCTTGTCTGCACCTACAAGTGCACCAGACTGCACACAACAGTATCAGGGCATTAAGATGGAACAATAGATACACAATAAATACAAAAATTAAGTTTATAGGCATACCATGTTTTCAGAAACAAACCCCCACATGAGCTCTGTGAGGTTGTCAAGTGGACAAAACAATATACAGCCTACAGTGTGTGTGGTGATATCTAAAACAAGCATGGCTGCTAAAAGTTACATCAGAGAAACAATACATGACGTTGGCTCTATGAAACAAACACATGCACTGATTTGTTAAACAGTGCAGCTTTAATTTAATGTTTACATCTTGTGTGACACCTTGATTGCTGAACTACTGTACACCAATTTCCCATTTTAGAGTATTTGAAGTGGAACAACCGTACCGGTAGGTCTGTGAGTTCAATCTGCCTCGTAGGACCACTAGCCCCAGTCTATTGGCAGTGACAGACTCACTGACGCTGTGTTGCCCCAGTAATGCGGGCATTTCTGAGAACTAAACTAATTTAAAAAAATACACGTCTAACATTTCAACACTTGACTTGGATGCAGTGCCGTGTATAGTCTCTCACGTACTACAACCACAACTTGAGTTTTCTGTTACGATTTCCTACAACGCAAGCAATGTAAATGCAACTCACCAAGGGTCAAACTCGTGTATGATGCTCTCAAACCGAATGACAGCGAAGAGCCTGGAGCTGAAACCGGCCAGCCAGGCCAGGAACAGGATGGTGAAAGACAGTAGGGACTGCCAGCCTGCGGGATGCGTCAAGCCACCCGACAGTCCTCCGCCGGCATCTTTTTCCCTGACCGCCGGTGTGCTGGTGCGTCCGTTGCCAGAGTAAGATGGTACGACATTCACGGAGGATTTGTGTTTGCTATCGGAAACTGGGTGATGTTCCGCCATATTAAACGTCAGTCCCGTTGAGGCTAACAAGCAAGCAAAGCTATCTGGTAGTGGCAAAGTAGAGAAGGTATCTTTACGCTGCCACGCTCCACTTTCAAAGCTTCGTCCAACCCTTCTATGCGCTCCCGCCTTTTATCCACGATATTAGCTGTATTCTTAACTTCTTAACCTTACTTTACACCAGCAAAAAACGCAAAGTTATCCAATAGTGTCACATAGCAGCAAGGTTTGCATGATACTTGGTAGTGGCACATGCAGCCACAGCAGTTCCTCCTTCCTTGGAAGTGAATGGGGCGGGAGCAAAGTTAATAGCAGGAAGAGCAGTCAGCCTCTCAAAACGAGACATGTACAAAAAACTTGACCGAAGGTCTGGGAGTTAACCAATCGCATTGCAGAGAGGTGCTAAACGACACGGCCTATATCCAATTATATGAAACGATTCTGACAATACATTTGGGCCAGTCACAAGAGAAGAGAATATCGGACGGCGTTAGCAGCCAATGAAACTATAGCAGAGGAGCACGGGCGTAACCGAATCCAAAGAAAAGCTGCGTTCAGTAAACAAAACATTTCCTACGTTTGATTAACTTTTTTAACTGAACGAGACGAGAGTTCATGAACTTATCATCGACAGATCACTTTGTTTTTAACCTGCCACGCTGACATATTCAAGTTGTATCCAATCCAAAATAATAGGTTACTCTACTACGCTACTACTCAAACAGACATACAACACTACGGTGGCCGTACTATTCACTGAGAAAAGCCACTAGAAAGTGATTGAAGCAGTACTGTCAGAGCACAGCATAGCCAATGCCAAACGTTAGCCTAGTAGGCTAATTCTAATTTAAACTGTTGTCTATACATTTGTGTCAACATGGAGGCTGGTCACGATTTGACCTTTCTTGCCAAGACAAGGTTTATAACAACAGTGGATAGGCATTTGAATGTGTGAAAACCTGACAGACATACCATGAGGTAGGTTGTGTGTAACGAGATAAATTGCACCAAACAAGGGTGGGATTTGATGGGCTTCATAATGAAAGAGCTGGACTGCCATTGGGAAAAACATCAGGATGAGCTGATTCATAATTCATCAGCTGTGTTATGAGGGAACATCTATGAACACAATGTCTGGCGACTCAATTGTGTGAAATATTTTTGCCATCATGCAGAGCAGAATCCACACTCTCCTAAGAGGAAAAGGAAGAATGTATATGCCTGCAGCAGTCTGATGAACAAGCCCTTGATGTTACTGACAACAGGAAATCCTTGTCCTTGTAAGCATAGAGCAATATGTCTAACCCCTGCCTGCCCCTTCTGTGACAACTTTAACCTGACCTAGATAAAAGTGTTGAACTGATTTTACATGTATAGCATTTAGCAGACACTTTTATCCAGTGACTTCCATTTGTCAACATAGCTGAAGAGGTCATGTACCATTGACGGAAAGCCAACAACATTCTGTTGCGATAATTACACAACAGCATGTCATTAGGGCCTACTTAGCTACTTTATATATTTTACAACATATGTTACCACATACTGTATCATTCAAGCCTCAAAATAATTGCTAATTGCCTGCATTCCAGCAATTGCCAACTTTTAAGAGTGGGTATAACAGCAGGAAATAAAATCTTTATATAATATATATATATATATAGGTTTGTAGAACTTCAGTTCATGGGAGTGTTGTGAGATGGAGAGGCCAGTGGCCTATACAGAGGTGAGTCGTAAGTGTTTTACAGAAGATGGGTAGTGACTGCTGCCCTGATTGCTGCAGGTAGCTCATTCCACCATTGTGACACCAGGAAACAGTTGAGACTCAGAAATGTCAGTCAAAATGGCAGATAAAAACATTTCGGGCAGCTCTCTACTGAGTGTTTTCAACCGGATACAGGCCGTGATGGGGAGAGACAGTGAACGAAGAGGGTGGTTACATGGGAAGAATATGGGTTGGATGAATATACCAGACATGCTGTATTTTGAACACACCGTTGCAGTAATCTAGATAGGAGATTTGCTGATTCTCTTGTGAGAAAAGACCCTTACAGTATTCTTCTGATGTTGTAGAGGGAGAATCTGCAGGAACGGGTCGTTGTGGCAATGTTGGATGCACAGGACAATTAGTTATCCAGGATGACTCCAAGATTCTTGACAGTTGGACAGGAGGAGGCACAGTGTTCTGGAGGTTGATGGAAAGGTCCACTTGAGGGCGGTTCATTGCTGGGAGGTTGTGAGGGTAAAAAGAAGGTTTGCTGTGGTGAACGCTGCAGACAGGTCTAATGGATGAGGAGTGAGGAGGCTCTGGCAGTGTGAAGGTATTCTGTCACACTGAGGAGAACAGTCTCAGTAAACAAAGTATTTACCAACTTGTAATGCTATTTTTGCAGGCCGCTGCAAACATCTCACGTCTACTGTATCCTGCCCATTCTGTCTAGTAAGTACATTATGTGAGACAATGAAGCAGCCCGCCAAATACATATGGAGTTATTAAGACACCACCCACCTTCTTGCATAGTCCATTGTTTCTGAAAACAATTAAAAATTAAGGATTTGTTTTTCCTCCCCTCACAGTCAAATGTTTTAGTCAGCAGTCCCAGAGGAATACAGTCTGATGTTGTTTGTTTTGTTCTGCAGGCCTGAGTCTTGTTCAGAAAAATGAATATGCATTACCCAATGTCAATAAAAGTGTCTTTGTTGCATCACTGCTTATGAAGTGCTGCGACACTGCAGTGTTACAAAATCTCAGGCAGCATACATTGCCAGAATTATTTGTACTGTAATCTCATCCCAGACATACTGTGTATGATCTCTAAATATCAGCGTTAGTTTAAAAGCAGCATAACACATAATAAAAAAGGGAAATGGGCTGTATTGGTACTGGATTATTTGTCTGCAGCAGGACCGTCGCTATAACCTATATATACTGGTTATTGTATATTCTTGCCCTGGTAAGAGGTTAACTCAAGATAATGCTACATTACTTCTAAGTTTGAAACAAAAATAAAGCTAAATGTAGTAGGTTCTATTAAATTAAGTGTATAGCTAAAACATCAACGCATATGTACTGTAGACTGTGTCTGCCCTCTTGTGGTAATTATTAGAAGAACTAGTCTTACACCTTCAATCTACATCAGTGACTGTTTCACAAGTAAATTTATATGCAAATATATTGCCTCATGTTTTGTTATGGAATGAATGCTATACCATAAATTACATCTTGCCAGCTTCTGTTTGCCTTCAAAACCAAGCTATAGCTATAAGATCAGGATGGTATCACCAGGCTAGCTAAGTGCACTTGATTAACACTAATACTGCATTTACTTGTAAACCACTGACAGCTATATTAAAAATACAAGTAGGCTATATATAAATATACAGTGTATATATAACCCATGTATATCCTACTGTACATGTGCAGCATTTATCAAAGTTACAAAATAAAGATGATCTGCTAGTGCGATAATCTGTCTTCATGTGAGGTGAAGGTTTAGGCTAATAAAAAACAGCAACAGGTTACCCTATTTCCTTAAATGCACTATTAATATAATGTGGCATTAGTATACTGTTATACAGTATAACATAATTAGTTACAGCTAATAATGCAGTTTCTATTATTATTATTATACATTATATTTAGGGAACAACAATAGTTTTTTGGTTTTGTTAGTCTTACGTAGCTCTGTGTGAAGCATGGCCCCATGCAGGAATCATGATGACCCCCAGATTCACACCAGGGCCGAGCTTGGTCTCCCTGTCTTGATTCTCCTGCTCCACAACATCTGGCTGCTCCTTCACCTCAGCATTCTGCTCATAAGATGACATCCTCTGCTCCTAGACAGCAGTCTCCCTAGAGGAGACCTCACAGCAACATCAGGCAAAGCAGCCTTTACTGCTATGTTGAACGCAGTTTGTATATAGCTTTTTTCCTCTCGCTGCACATCCTTTGGGTGAACACAGTGTTCCTTTGGATAATCTGCTGGAGCTCGGGGGGGTTTCACAGAGCCACCATGAGTAAAATAGCTGTGCTCCAGCAGCTGAGAGCAGCTTGCCCTTTAAAAGCAGGGACAACCTGCAGAGTCAGACATTCCTGTATGTCCACCAGGTTGGCCAACAGCGTCTCAGGCCTGTACACTTCCGTGTTTGGATGAACCCTGTGCTGGCAATCATAGAGAATGCCTACTCTGACACGGCCCTCTATATTACTCGTGGCCCAACAGGTTACACAAGCCACGGCCCAGTTTTTCTTGAATTTTATTTTTTTCTGGTAATGAGCTCCAGACAAGTTTCTAAGCATAAATCATAATAAATGTACTTACAAAAGTACTATAAAATATAAATTCAATATATTAAAATAGAAACTGATTTTAGCCAGAGAGCAGTGATTTTGATGTTATTCTTCTTCACACAGTTTGGTGTCATTTAAATTAAGTTAATTGTGTCATGCACTATACAATTACCTTCTCTGTCATTGTAATGAAAGGGTAATTTTGTAATTGTGTGGCATTAGTTTTATTTTGATCACATGATCTTCATCATTAGTTCCCAGCCCTTACCTATTCTAGATAGGTCACAGAGCGCTGAATTGGATAATTCATGTTTGTGTATGTATGATATACTTTAGCCTCAATGAACAACAGCAACAAAAACAACAGACAGGTTGAAAATGATAACACGTGGTACTGCTTCTCAGGCCTATGTGGAGGTATAAAACTGTATTTATACCTCCACAAGGTATGTATACCAAGAGGGAACATTTAGTGTTTTACCCCTTGGCTGATTTCCATGACTCATATAATGTGTGTGCATAATAGTCAGCACAAAAATAGTAATTCATACTTCTTTAAACTGTAAAGTAAACTACAATGTCAAAAAACTGTCCAATCCCCACCTCTCCTGCAGGTTATATATGGGACAAGAAGTCTCAGAGGGAAATTCAGATGGTCAAGATTCACTCGTTTTGTATTTTCCTATGAAGCATTTGATCAAAATGTGTGATCCATGCACTTTCTAAAAGTGAACAGGGATCGATTTCTGTCACAGTGAACATATATGAAACAATATTTTGTATATTAAATATTCATCTTATGAAACTATAGGATATTCTTCCTATTTTCAGACTAAATAAAATTGTATGTTTCTAGAGAGGAGTATGCTTGATAAGGTTATCCAATAACCTATTGGTGGAGAACTGCACCTAGAGAGTATATTTTTGAGAATGATAAGCATTGTGTAGAAATGTGAAATGTGGACAAGAGGAAAAATGGCCATCTAATGTGGCAATATCTGGAATAATGGAAGCAGCAGGTCAATAAGCAGAAATTGAATGAAATGCTAGAGAAAATATAAAGCTATTCAAGAGAGCTTCAGGGAGCATTAGGGACAGATAACAGCATGTATTGAATATTGACAACATGCATGCATTTGATCTTGACAAGATCTTGATATGTGTATAGAATATAATGCCTGGTTTTCAGTATTTTATTACAGAGTCAATTAGTTTGGTAATATATTGCATTTTTGCTTTCAATAGTTATTTTTTCAATTTTTAGGTATAAAAGTGAGATGTTATGGTGTCAGTGTTTCTTTTTTATTTGATTACAACCAAATAATATGAATTAGCCAAGGTTTTGGTTACTAAAAAGGTTGGACTAGTTGTAGCTTGTAGTATAATTGAAAGGTGGCACAGAAGATTAAAAAAAGTTTGAGAACTGGGCTAGTAGAGAATGTCTATTAAAGGTTGTAGTAGGCTACTGTAACCAAATGGACTGGACCACTTTTACAATCCGGTGTGTAAATAAAACTGCACATTTGCTTTAAAGCTATATAACCACTATTGCATATATATATATCTTGCATATTACAACTCACATGTATTTCTACAAATGTATAATGATTTGTCTTTCACTCTATTGTTGGATTAAGATATGTTGACGGTATATTACATTCACATGAATACCCCTAAAAAAAGTATGGGGTGTTTTGGGTTGTCTTATGTACTTGCGCAGCTATTTTATATTTTGATTTCCAAGAATACTTTTCATTCAAGGTAAGAACATGCCATATATAAAACGAACTGTCCGTGATACGTACTTGTTTGTTCGACAAGTAAAGGCCGTCCTGATTGTAAGCTATCACTGACGTTAGCATGCAAGCTCGAAGCTAACCGCCTGACCATTGTGATTAGCAGACAGGCCTAAATAGACTCACATAATAATAATAATAATAATAATAATAATGATGATGATTGGAGAATACATTATAGTGTGCTACTGTGAAAGACTTAAAAACTCAAAGTAAAATAGATGTCCAATATGAAAATGGTCTTAGGTTCATTTGAATAGTGGAGTCCAAAATATATCACTGCGGGTAATGCTAATGTATGTCTTGTATGTTGGAGACACTGTAGCCTCCATGAACAACTTAAATGACCCACCAGGATGGAATATTCAGCCAGAACAGAGGGGAGGGGGAGCAGCTGGTGGCGATGGCAACCCGTGGAACTATGCCTTGTTTGTTCCCATGCTGGGACTGGCTGCTTTCCGTAAGTCGTGTCCTTACGGATGTGTCGATGGCTATCATATATATTTAGCTATTGGTTGTTCTACTGTATGCAAATTCATATGAGATATAGTAAACATAATTAAAGTACTATGAGAGTGAATACTGTCAGCTAAATTGAAGCACACAAGATCAATATGTGTATCCTACCTCCAATTATCATCCTACCAATTATTTTGTCTCGATATAATAACAAAACAACAATGATCAGAACTCCAATAGCCCTAATATCAAGTTGTGTTAAATCTTAGCAAAAAGCTTCAAACCCCACACACCTTCCTGCAGGTTATATCTGGACCAGGGATGCTCAGAGGGAGATCCATAAGGTCCAGGAACGGTATGAAAAAGATGTGTCCACAGTGAGATGTGAAATTGAAGCGCAGTACCGGGAGACACTGACGGAGGGGCGCAGGGCAGCGGCAAAGCTGGAGCTGGAGCTGGAGAAGGAGAGGCAGAGAGTGAAAGGCTACAAGGAGGCAATGGCCTCACAGAGCCACCAGCTGATGGAGGAGAGGAAACATCTCCAGAAGGTTTGCATTCGTTTTATTTGACTCAGCCCCCAATTCCATCATATCTTCTCCCCTAATATGTGCCCTTGCCCCTCCTCCTTCCCCCCACACCACTACTCCTCCCCAGGAGCGCGAGGCCTTTGAGGAGGACAAGGTGAAGCTACTGCGGTCTGGTGCAGCAGGGACTATGCTACAGCATGCCCTGGAACGGGAGGAAGACTGCCACTGGCGAGCCACTGCAAAGCTAAAGGAGCTGGAGAGTCGCCTTGTAGAGCGACAGAGTGCTTACTGCTCCTTCCTCCTCCCCCGAGAGGGACGGCTGGACATGGAGAAGGATATGCTGCTAAAAGCCGTCAAAGAACCCATAGGGGGAGACCTGGACCTAGAGAAAGATTTAAAGGATATTTTTAAGAATGATAAATATTGTGCAGACTTGCTAAATGTGGACAAGAGGAAAAATGGCCACCTGATGTGGCTGTATCTCAAATACTGGAAGCTGCAGGTTGATGTCCAGAAACACAAGAAGGCAGAGGAAACCATTCTGCATGGACCAGCTCTCTCTCCTACCAAGTGACCTTTAGAAATATAACATGCTTGCATCAACACCATGGTTTTGTTGGAATGAACCAAATTTATTTTGCAAAACAACTTAATCAGGGATAATATTTACATTTTATTTTTCAAGCTGGGCAAACATTATTTACGAGACCTCTGGGAGTCCTTATTCTGAGTGGCCACTGGCCAGCAGCCATGAGGTTTGCATGCACTTTTTAAAACAAGAAATAATATTTCAGTAATAAGATGCAAACTTGAACAATGAAATTTTTTTTCCCCCAAGTGATGACATATGGTAGCGTCTCACATTTTACAAAATAACTCATTTTACACAATGTGTTTTACACAAGGTATTGAATGAAGGGAAGAGGGAGGATAGGATGAGACTGAATGCATACAGAGACAGCATCAATGAGTTCACTTTATTTTCCTCACATTTTGGTTGAAATCATAAGAAATAGGGTCCCATGCTTGTTTACTTATTGCAATGACATTTCTGGACTTGGGGAGACACTGGACAGAACTTACTATAAAATCCCAAATGGGATGTTTAAATGACATGGAAATTGTCTCAATTATGTTTGGGGGTTTTCAAGAGACTGCACCTGGTTATAAGTACTGTTTGATGTGTAATGTATGCTTGAGAAATAAATATAAAGGAAATTGTGAAAAATATTTATCCACAATTTGGTTTGAATCTGATTATTTAAATAGTATATACATATGAACTTTGTGAAAATGCCAAAATTCGCAATGCATATGGAGAATATAACAAATCCTATCACTCCCTCATCTGCAACCTATGAGAAGCCTCCATATGTGACCACAGATTGGAGGCATTGAACTTCACTCTGACTGGCTGGGTGACCTTTGGGAGGTCCTTAATGATATTTGCCACCTTCTGTTTGTCTGCACACACTCCATTATTCTCTAGTAGGATAGACTGCCATGCCTGCGGAGACCCAATAGTGGGACTGGTTTTATGCGGGTGCCAAGGAGAATCCGCACTGCGGTGGCGGAGGATCGTGTGTTGGCTGGGTGTGAAGGGTAGCTGGTGCTCTGTCATGGGTCCCCCTTGTTTACCCAGCCGTAGTATCTGGCTGGGATTCCTCTCAACCAGAAAGTAGACCACCTGCTGCTGTTCGTAGCTCTCTACGACAGACGTCTTTTTCCGCCAGTGTCTCCGCCAGTGTCAGCCTATCAGTCAGCAATAAACACGCTATGTTAAAGTATACACTTTGTTCAACATTCTCATTATAAAGCTCTGCTCAATAACGTTTTAAGTCCTGATCTATATGCAAAATCAGAGTAATTTAACTTGTAATTATACATTGTCTTATCAGATGGACATAGAGACTAAAGAAAATGTACTTACTTGTACGGTGGTCTTGTCTTATGGACAAGGTTAAGCCAATTGGCTTGGTAACTCTGTCTTCTCCATTGGTCCTCTTCTTGTACATCACAGTATGAGTTTACCAAGTAGCAATTTCCTTCCTTACTATGCATTGTTTGGCTTGGCCTTTAAGTTTGATTAGAAATAAAGATATCTACTTGTTTAGTCGTTAAGTTGTTTTTTCCACATTTAATCTATGCAGTGATATACACCAGTCCATTCAAGTAGTTCTGTTAGAAACTATTCTAAACTTTGCGTTAGTAAAACCATGGTTGGAAGAAATGTTTGTCTTAATTGTGTATGATACCGTGTCTGAGTGTACTATGCAGTGCAGCCTTTTAAATACAAGATGTTTCTATTTTTAGTGTTTTGCATCACGTCATTGTGAATGCCGTGAATGTTCCCGAAGGTTGTGTCTGTGTAGGCAAATGTGATTTAATACAGTAATTGATATAAGCTTTCATTTTGTAATGCCTATTTCTGCTCACCAATGTGCGTAAATATACTTGTTTTAATGTCAAATACTGGTGTGTACATTACAAGTACACAGATCACAATCTTCCACTTTTTAAGTAGGCTATGTGCTTGTCTGTGTGGATTGTCACATTTCCTTTTTGCGTGAGCTGTGCATCTGCCTGTGTTGTAGGTTTATGATGGCTAGCCTAATCCCTCGCAAAGGCACTCATTTCTAATATGTAGTGATGTTAAGAAGCTATATTCCACTCCTCAGGTTTCTCTCACAACACACGTCACAGAATTGAAACATCTGAAGGCAATCGATATGCAGTTATGTTTAAACTTGTGAGTCAGAGGGCCTGTCAGCAACCAGATCCCATGAAAGAGTAGAAGGCTGTTCAGATGAGTGCCAATTTTGACAAACAGCTAAACAAAAAAAAATGTTTTTGGCAAACATGTCTTAGTCTCAAGACAGAACTGTATGGTTAAGGCAACTGATATCTGCTCTAATCCAACAGTAGACCTACTTCACCTTCACTGACAGTGACTAATCATTCATGAATTGATCTATACAAAACTGACCAGTGCTTATGTCAAGAAAGACAACCATGCAAGGCAAAAAAAGGTTTCCATTTTGTTTATACAAAAAAGTATTTATCATGGTTAAAAAGAACAAACATTCATCAAAAGGTTATCAGACAATGTCATTTGTATTCTCACCATTTCTGTTAGAGCACAATAGAAACCTCAAATGTATGCCCTAGTTCACTGTTTATGTTTGAAACACAACTATGCACATGGCTGTAGGGGTGAGCGTATAGAGAATGTTTGGAGCTCTGTATTAAACCCAATGAGAACAACCATTTTGTAGCAGTGGGTTGGTTTTGAATAATTACAGATACAAATCAAGGAGTGTCCCTTAAAAGATATGTCACAGAGACATCATTAACACTCATTGTTAATCGCATTAGCTGAACCAAGCAGGCCTCTTCCTGGCTCTCTCCACTATTCTCTTGCCTTTGTCGTACTCGCTTGGTGTCTCATCCTCATACAGAACTACTGTCTCCGTGGCAGGTGCCCTCAGCGGGCCTCCTTCCATGGCTTTAATCTGTGCACGAATCATACCAGTCTCCTTATGCACCTTCTCGTAACAGAAGCCACATAAAATATGCTTCTGCTTCAGGTGCCCACACTCGAGGCATGGCTCAATGTTGGTCTGGCAGTGTGAGAGAGAGAGAAAGTGGTACATTGAGGGGAGACGAAATTGATAAAGCAAGAGTGGTGAAAAATAACAACTCTGTATTTCTCCTTTACCTTCAATTTAATCATCTTGGTCTCAGCTCTTCTCCTGGTGCGGTTGACCTCTATGGTGCGTCTTGACTTTGGCGCTGCCATCCAGAAGATACTGTCTAGGATACCAGGGGGATGATCTGGGCTTTGCTGCTCTCCCCACGGAAACTCGTTGTCATTCTGGGGCTGGAGCTGTGGCAGTACGCCGAGGTCATTCACCGCCAGTGATGGTGCTACAGAGACGAGTAGACACAATACGCACGTGTACGCCTACCTTTCTGTACATATAGCAGTGTAGATATGAACAATATTATGGTATAGGTTAATGCTGTAAATAAGTTTTATATTGCTAGCGTGACCAAATAGTAAACAATAAGTTATACCGGTAGCGAAAGAAATCCAATTGTTAAAACGTACGAAGGCAAACTCACTCAAATGTCTGTCGAATCCCGCCGCCAGGAGAAGCCTGCTTTCAATCTGTAATAAAGAATGTCTGAGACTTTGCACTAAACCTGCTACAGTTATCATTTTTGATGTTTGCATGCTTTCCTGATTGCTCTCAATGCAATTCGACTCACGGTCATGGATTATGACGTTTTTAAACGGCGACAAACATTTTTCGTGAATGCAGCATACTATTTTCTGTAAAAAGTAAGTTACAATTTTAACGTATTTTGAAGTTAATTAGAGAAAAGGATAACGTAATGCATTAACGTCACATGTTCTTAAAAATAAAAATAAAAACAGCACAATAAAATGATGTTGGACCAATCAAATGTGCCGTTGCTGTGTGACGTCAGATTACAATAGAAAGCAAAGATGGCAGAACGGGGCTATAGTTTCTCCCTCACTACTTTCAGGTAAACTATGTTAAAACCCCAAAATATCATAAATATATCCAGACCTCTGTAAATTGATCGTACATTTTGCTTTTTGAAAGTGTTAATATATTTTTGCTGTGATGAAAAATGAAAGGCTAGGGTGCTGTTATCGTTGATGCACTGTCATTCCAGATAGTGTTGAATGGGGTTGCTAACGCTAGTACGGTAGCGTGCGGTGTCAGCTAATGTTCCCACTATCATGTTTTATATCTATCGTCACTGTGCTTTGGAAATTACGGGAGCAGGTTTAGCTGACTTTAAAGTATTAGCTTTTTCCATTTGTAAGCAAATGCGAAATGCTTTAAATGTATTCGCCATTATGTAAACTGAATTACAACTTTAGCTACCGGTAGATAATGTAGCATAGCCTGATCCTCTGAATGTGGATATGCACATTTTGTTTTCTGTTTCGACAGGCATAGTGTGCCTTTGTCGTTATTGTTCGTTTTTATTGGTTTAACCACCCATTAATTCTGTTACCTCAAATTTAAAGTGAAAGTGAACTTGTATTGTAAACTTGTTAAATATTCTGGAGTAAATAATTTTATCGTTATTTGCCAACAGTCCTTCTGGTAAACTCGTCCAGATTGAATATGCTCTGGCAGCTGTAGCAGCTGGAGCCCCATCAGTGGGAATTAAAGGTAAATGTTTGTATAAAGCAGTTCTCTAAACGTGTTTACAGGTATATGCTTATTGATTCCAAAAATAACATAACATTTTATATCAGTCTAATATTATCTTTTAATTGTAATGCCCCCCCCATTTTTAGCCTCCAATGGGGTTGTCTTGGCAACAGAGAAGAAACAGAAATCTATCCTGTATGATGAGCAAAGTGTTCACAAGGTGGAACCCATCACCAAACACATAGGCATGGTCTACAGTGGCATGGGGCCTGACTATAGGTAAAGATTGTGTGTTTTTGTATTGTATATGGCACAAGACTACATTTGTGTGAAATATATTGTTTATTTTGTAATTTATTTGAATGGGGATAGTTTAAGTTTGCCCCACTCTACACGATATTCAAATCTTAACTGATTTAAAAATCGTCCTAATGACAGACTGACCGTTTTGACACGCTAGACAATACAGTCAAATTGCAGGACCACACACTTGGAGATTATCCCACACGATTTCATAGTGGTGTTTCCAGGGATGTAGGATCTCACAGAATCTCACATATCAAGCATGAGCAGAGAAAAACAAACAGGGAGGTGGACTGTCCATCATGCCGTAATACACAGATCGCCATTGCCATAGCAGCACTTGAGTAGCACAGAGAAACAAAACTGGATGAAGTCAATTCATGGCTGAGAAAACTGAAAATTCATGACTGTTCATTTAATTTTGCAGCTTGATCTGGAAGGTAGGCTTACAGCCATGGAAGCTACAGTACGTACCCTATATGATTGCTAGTATCTATGGCGACGTTGCAGCTCGCGTCTCATTGGCTATTGTGAGATAATGCTGGCGTTACAATCGCTGTACCCTTCACCCTACAGCAGAGGTCTTCAACTCTGTTCCTGGGGACCCCTGCCCTGCATGTTTTAGATGTCTCCCTGCTCAAACACACCTGATTCTAATCAATGGGTCAGGTGCTTTTATTGTCACAATCGCAGGTATGATAATATAACTATAGAGAGACAATTACAGAGCTAGAATACCAGTAAAGGTGCCTTTATTGTCACATACACATACATGTAGTAAAATTCATCCTCTGCATTTAACCCATCCCTCAATAGAGCAATGGGCAGGGACCAGCTCCAGATAGCGGCCATTGTCAGTAGGATAATGGCCTACTGTGTTACATGGCCTATACAAGGCTTAATGTTACTAATGTATACAAATATAATCGGAAATGGCTACAGTACATATCACAATTGTGGTTAATCCCAACATATGCACATAACTGCATAACAGGTATTAGACAAACGAAAGTGTAAAAGGGTAAGAAATTCTAATCGCAGCGAATGCTAACTATTTTAAAACATGTAGGCTACAGTATATAACTACTCCGAAATAAATATGCCTGGCTGGGTTATTGTACCAAAAATGCTGCCACACGTCATCCATATGGCTCTGACAGAAACCAAAAAACATCTCCAACATAATATAACCCCGACAGAGATGCAAACGATAGACAATCAATGTGTTGTGGTTGAGGTTGGTTGGTTGCTCTCAGGGATTAAATTGACGCTGATTGGAAAGTTCAGTTGCTACTCGGACATATTCAAAATGATTCCAAGGCTTTCCATAATGATTCTCACGGCAAAATTGTGTGATCAGGATGGTCTCGCAAGGCTTCTGGAGGAGCACACGTGATAAAGAATGGGAGGGGGAGCGCCGTCGGTGCGACTCACTTTATTTTGAGTGAAAGCATTAATCTCGATTTTGTGATTTAGTAATTTTTCCCAAAAACTCAAATGTTATCGCCAAGGTCTGTTTGGAGCCTCCGAGCAAGTCTGCAACGATAATATTCCTTTTGTAAACCCCTCACACTACAGGATAAATTGGGCAGATGATCGGTTCCGACCAGCCTCGCCCCTGCGATTGTCAGGAGGGGCAAATCGGATTTAGAATTGGGCCAAAAATCCTGTGTGGGGCCAGCATTACTTGATCAGCATTTTGTAGGTGTCAACAAGTCCATGTTGTGTTAAATGTAATATACAGCGTATGTGTAAGGAAAGTCTCCACAACTAGAGAATATTGTACAGTGTTGTTGTGAATGAGTCCATACAAGCATAATTTATAAGTTATGACATGAGGAAGCTCTCTATCATGTGGACATAAACGCACTGTTTTTATCAATTGTATCTGCCCTTCATTGTTGTTCACAAGCCTTTTTTTTTTTTTTTTGCAGAGTGTTAGTGCGTCGAGCGAGAAAGTTGGCCCAACAGTACTTCCTGGTCTACCAGGAGCCAATACCTACAGGACAGCTGGTTCAACGAGTGGCCTCTGTCATGCAGGAGTACACACAGTCTGGGTAGGTACACACACCTGAGTATAAACACCTCGACTTTAAAACATGTAAACAGTTGGAGTTAAATACAATAAAAAATGTAGAAAAGTTTTGAAAAAAAAAAATAAAACATTGTTGATCTTGAACCACAAAAGCGTGTGTGATGTCTTCCTCTAGTGGAGTTCGTCCATTTGGAGTGTCGCTGCTGATTGCTGGATGGGATGAGGACCACCCTTATTTGTTTCAGTCAGACCCTTCTGTAAGTTATACAGAGATGTACACATGCATGCAGAAAATTAACCTACTCAAGTTTCTTGCTCAAATGTTTTTGTTTTTTGTTCTTATTTTCTCTTTCTACACTTTCTCTCTCTACTTAAAACAATCCTGTTCTGCTCTTATGTATTTAGCACTTCAGGATTAGGTACTTTATTATTCAGGCCACCGGGAACTTTGTTTGATGATTGAATGATACATTGACATGGCAGTAGTCATGATGACAAGATGCTGTAACTATTCAAATATAATATTGGTTACTTACAATTGCTGGTGTATGACCTGTCCAACTATTGACAAATGTACTGTATCCAAGTCGCTTTGATTAAAGCGTCTACCATATTCAGTAATTGTAAATATAGATTTTCTATTTTATTTGATTGATTTTATATAATACATTTTTTTTATACAGGGTGCATATTTTGCATGGAAAGCCACAGCCATGGGAAAGAACTATGTTAATGGAAAAACATTCCTTGAAAAAAGGTAGAGTGAAAAATATTTTTTATATGGCTATTCAAGTTTATCTAAAATGAATTTGAACCTCAGTTGGAAACCTATTTATCAAACATTGTATGAGAGCAATATGCATATGGGAAAAATAATGTGTTGCCATTTATCACCACGATGATTCTAAAAATGTTCTGTTGTGTAAAAACAGGACCACAAATAAAATTTGAGTCTCATGAATCACTCACTAAAAAGCTCTACAATGTACACACATATAGCTGTGTGTTTGTGTAATTATTTTAAGACGATGTGTATGTTATTGTTTTGATACAGGTACAACAATGATTTGGAACTGGAGGATGCCATTCACACAGCCATCCTGACATTGAAGGTAAATAATTAGCTTAAGAGATCTCTAGTTATTATGTTTTCAATGTGTTTCATTCATGAAGCACAAGCAGAACACATTTTAATCACTTTTAAAGCAAATTCTATGTGAATGTCTACATGCATGGCAATTTTAGTGGTCTCTGAAGTTTCAGATTGCAACCAATGGGAGCTAAGGATATTGTTGATTGACAGATGTAGGACACATTTCAGGTGGGAAATATACAAGAGGGATACCTAGGCAACCAGAGCCTGAAATGTAAACAAGCGACCAATTTCCAGCTACAAAGCGATTTATCAACGAACAAATCATGTTATGTCTGCATCTTAAGTTGCACTGATCCTTTAATAGCATTGTATATCTTATTTAATTTTAAGACCATTCTTCGATCCCAGTTTATATAGAATAAACTGTACATTCAAATTGCACACATAAATCCGTAAACTCAAACCACGAATGCACTTGCGTTCGGAAGATGTTAATATACAACATTCATAATGTAATATTAGTGAAACATTACCATTACTTGCTGTATCCTAATCAGAAAACAACAGAGGGTCTTACAGAAACAAAGCAATAGACCTTTCCGACTCGGGCTGTAAAATCCACCCCCATTGGTTACGGTTGCTAATGTCCCACAAATATTTTTCGCTATCTTACTGTACCTTTTATTAATGCAGCCGTGTGTTTGTTGATGTTCACATTCAATTCAGTCGATTGTAAATCTACTGTACTGGTAACTTTAGTTTAGCCAACTGGGTTTGCTGGTTTGAAGAGAGGACGATGAGCTCCCTGCTGTACGGTGCTGTGTACACTATAGTCTGACACTGACATAATATCTCGTTGGTATTTCACATTCCCGATGCACATCTAATGAGAAATTTACAAGGATGCCCAATAATTTATTTAGCGTTATAGTGCCCGGTTTTGTTTTGACCCGATACAAGATTTTGATTAATTTGTAGTAGTAGTAGTAATTAGCTTTGTTTGTGGGACATCGGGTGTTGCTAAGGAAAATCAGGTAATCTTATTGGTTATTATTGACATGTCAGAAAGGTCTATTGCTGTCATCTCTGGAATTGCCAGCATGGTTACAATTATTTAAGGTATTACATTAAAATGGATCAATTTCTCTCTTTCAGGAAAGCTTTGAAGGCCAAATGACAGAGGAGAATATTGAGGTGGGGATTTGTGATCAGGCCGGCTTCAGACGACTCACCCCAGCTGAGGTTAAAGACTACCTTGCTGCGATTGCCTAAAGACTGTGCTTGCTAACAGGGAACTCTGGTGGCTTTAGAAATCAATTTAGTGTAGCAGACAATATGTTATATTGTGTATTTGGACAACCAAGAGCCATTGTTTTTGCAAGAACTGGATTGCAATGGTTTTGAAATGACAGAATTGGAAGCTGCTTGTTGTAAAATCTCAAAATTTATATTTTTCCAAACCTGGTGAGTTTTAGGAAGGGCAATGTAACCATGCTAGACATTTTAGAGTTGACTCCAAGTGGTTGGTGTCTAAAATGGTTAGTGATGTTTCACCTACAATAACCGCGCTACATTCGTATCCTCCAAACATCACAGACTGCAGTTCTGAGATTTTAGTGTGTGGACCAGTTATCCTGTTTAGCAGTTTTACATGACCTATTAATAAACTGTTTTTCATTTACAGACATTTGTATACTTTTGTTTTTCTCCAGTTATTCCAATAAATACAAAAATGTGTTATTTCCTCGGCCTATATTTTTTTTATTGATTTATTATACAATTTCGTAAATATGTGAAATGTGTATAAAAGATATTGGAACATTAATTACAAAGCTCTCTGTGTCTTCTAAGCAGAACCACCATGTTAAGGTAATGAGAGCGCGCATAGTGCGCACCTCGCAGCGCGCCATATAAACAGCCGGGGCATCTTTTCACTTATATCCCTCCGCATATGCGACATTTGAACATTTTCAGCGTTTACGCTTTATTTCAGGTTAATACACTGGCTAATATAATGCATAATTTATATTTGCGAACAAGAAATCCACAATGGTTTACTTTTAATTTTGACATTTCATGCCGCTTATGAAGTAGATCTATGTTTCCAGCCGGCAGCTGACTACTCTACCGCTTCACTTCTGATGACGTTTGTGGCGCCAGAAATCAAGGGTTTAGGAGGAGGGTGTGTATTATCAACTGTATATTTACTGCTGTAGGTGTTGTTGGTACTTTAGACATTGCTATTGAAAAGAGGCTCATCTTTTGTATTTTATGTTAGGGAATAATTTAAGATGGTGATACTACGTAGTAGTGCCACGGCCGTAACTGAACCAGCTACAACTCCGACGAGAAGGGCAGCAGATTTGGATACAAGCTCTGAGTTTTTGTCGCTGCTTCCCGCGTCTCATGTCAAGTCTGCCCGGCTGACTCGTTCTGGTAGGAGCCTCGATGACAGCTTCAGCAGCCCAGAAAATAACACCGTGAATGTGAGTACGGATAGAAATGCTCTCGCAAAGAAAGAAAATATTTATAACGGAAACTTTGTGTTGCCATGACTGCTAGGCTAGCGAGCTATGCTACTTAGCTAGTTTTCCTACTTTTAGTGACAGATGTACGGTACTACGTTACGGTAACGCTAATTATGAGTGAATGAGGATACTGAGGTGTACAGTATCGGTAATAATGGATTTCGGTTGTTTCAACCGTTGACAAATAAAAACTGGACTTTGTTTTTGAATGGCATATTTTTTTTAAATTAAAACATGTACCTGTAACGACCACTGTCCGTTATAGCTGTCCGTCACCCAGATAGCCACATTACGGAACGGTACGACAATGACCGAGCTCCCTGTTGATGTGCTCGGTACAACTTTTCACAAATGGTGTACCTTTATGTTATTTGACGGTCTGGGCGGAACATGTGCCTTAGTTGAAAACCAAAACAACCATTTTAATGCTGGGTTAAACTTCAATGGTAAAATTAGCAATGTCCCTTTTTATCAAATTTTTGTATTGTTTTTATTTGATCTTTATACATGATTGCTGTATGTATTGGGCGTATGTATATCCAGTTTGATAGTGTACGGGACACGTCTTATGAAATAAGTTCATCCATCCATCCTCATCCGCTTATCCAGAGTCGGGTCGCGGGGGCAGCAGCTCCAGCAGGGGACCCCAAACTTC
>JAODTR010000024.1:3610344-3621388 GCA_025399935.1 Amblyopsis rosae
GCCCCCCCCCCCCCCCCCCCCGCGCCTCTCTCCAGACAATGACATCGTCTGCTTCCTGAAGGTCCAGCTAGCGGAGGCTATCAACCTCCAGGATAAGAACCAGATGGCCCAGATCCAAGAGACCACGCGCTGCGTCAGCCGCTTTGACCCGCGCACCTGCAGGAAGCTGTTGGCTGCCATCGCTGAGGATTACAGGTAACCGTTGGGGGAGGTTCGCCTTTCCATGCCTTTTGAGTGTGTTGGCTCGAGACGACGACCTTCTATCACCCTGGCACGTATTCCTGCACAGGGGAACCAGTGAGCCACTTTTTAGTTTAGTGTGCGACCGAAGGCCAAGAGTTGGACCTGAGGTGTGCTTCTGTTCATATTCCATATCAGGAAGCGGGCGCCCTACATAGCCTACCTGACCAGGTGTCGCCAGGGCCTGCAGACATCTCAGGCCCACCTGGAGAGGCTGCTCCAGAGGGTGCTGAGGGACAAGGAGGTGGCCAACCGCTACTTCACTACGGTGTGTGTTCGTCTCCTCCTGGAGCACATGGAGTCCAAGATGCTGGACTTCATCAAAGGTACGTCCCCTCGCATGTTACCATCCGACCACCTTTCTTACTCTACTATGTCCTGTGGAAATTGCTCATGGTTTTTGTCTTCTTTTTCCACGCACGCACACACACACACATGCGCACGCACACACACACTCTAGCGTTCCAGGGGTGCACGGCGGCTGATGACAAGACTGCAGCAGTGGAGGACTTCCTGCGCTACTTGTACGGCGCCATGGCCCGCGATGCCATCTGGCAGTACGCAAGCGAGGACCAGCTGCAAGACGCTCAGATGGCTATAGAGCGCAGCGTCATGAACCGCATCTTTAAACTGGCCTTCTACCCCAACCAGGACGGGGACATTCTCAGAGACCAGTGAGTAGCACCAAAGATATTAGAATAATAATGGAGATGGAGCATTTGAATGCATTTACATGGAAGCACAAATGGAACTCTTAAGCGGGCGTGTCACGAGCAGCATTCCACTGTGGAGGCTGGCGTATTCAGCGCCCAGACAGCTAAATCTACCCTGCATGTCCTGAAACAAAGTCACTTTACCCTGAAAGTTTGCTGCAGAAATAAGGTTGTGGCCTCAGGTTGATCGTAGGTACTTGAGAATTAATGTAATATAATCAAAATACCCATTATCTTCCATAGAGAGCAATAATGGCCAAATGATGAAATCCATAGACCTCCCCATTGACTTGCATGGAACGCTGAGTCGTTCTGGTCTGCACAAATTCCCCCACCAACCTAACCCCTTTCCACAAAATTAAATGCCGGAAGTGCTGTCCGTTGAACCCTATCTGTTTCCATTCTCTCTGATCGCCCTGTTCCCAGTCCATATCTCCCCTCTATGAACTGTTTCTGTAAAGCCAGGATTAGAGAGGGGGTGGGGGGGAGAGAATAACTGCTTTTATTTCCTCGTCAAGCACTAATTCTAATTCCTCCTGCAGGCTCTTTCATGAACATATCCAAAGGCTTACTAAAGTTGTAACAGCCAACCACAAAGCCCTTCAAATCCCAGAGGTAACAGCTTGCGCTGATATTCCTCACTCTCTATCATCATGTAAATGTGCATGCAACTGACCGGCTCGCTACGTTGGCAGGTGTACCTGCGCGAGGCGCCGTGGCCCTCTGCACAGTCGGAGATCAGGACCATCAACGCCTACAAGACGCCCCGCGACAAGGTGCAGTGCATTCTGCGCATGTGCTCCACCATCATGAACCTGCTGAGCCTGGCCAACGAGGACTCCGTCCCAGGGGCGGACGACTTTGTCCCCGTGCTCGTCTTTGTCCTAATAAGGGTGAGCCTCCTCAATCGCTCTCATCATTCTGTCAACCAAGCTATTTATAGCTTGACACCCTGTTGACGCTTCCCAGTCACATAGCTGTGGCAAATGCCCATTACTGGTTCTCTACTGCAGCTTACACTGTGCTTAATACCTCAAGGTGGAATAACAGAACTTTTAGTTCTTTCTCACTGTAAATAATGGGGATGGCGCTCTTATTCTGGTAACCTGTGCGCGCTGTATTTTCCATATTTCTGGTTGTAATCTGCATGGCATAGCGTGAGGCTCTTTCAGTGGCTAATGTGGGCCCATCCTCCCCTTCCCTCCAGGCAAACCCGCCCTGCCTTCTGTCCACCATTCAGTACATCAATAATTTCTACGCCAGCCGGCTGAGTGGGGAGGAGTGCTATTGGTGGATGCAGTTCACCGCGGCGGTGGAATTCATTAAGACCATCGACGATCGCAAGTGAAGCAGAACAAGCCACCTGTATGGGCAGACTGCGGGGAAGGAGCTGGGAAACTGGGAGACTTCCCAACCAACTGCTCCCTCTGCAAAGCTCACACAACCTGGCCCTCAGCCTGCTATGTATGTGTATAACTGTACATAAGACACAGAAAGATTTGAAAGTATATATGGTTACTGTATGGATGTGGACAAATGATGTTCAACCATTGTAGGGGGAAAAAATATATATATTAACGGCAAGATGTTATCTTTCACCTGATTTGGACATTTCCTTTTATCTCCAGTCATTTCAAGGTTTTTGGGGTCTCATTAGAAATTTTATATTGACATGTAACATTAAATTCATACTTGGAAATGATAATCAGATGAAAAGGGACCATTCTTCCTTGATGTGGTCACAAATCCCCCCTTTTTGTTTTGCTTTCTTTTCTGGAATGCACTTTCCAAATGACATGGAAGGGCTTCCAAGTTAAATAATGCGATCTAATGCTGATCATGTGTTGGAACCCGGGAATGTTACAGTGCATGCATGTTACTGAAGAAGCTGATGGCTCACGTGCACTGAGCTCAGTTCAGAACGTCTTCTCGTAATGCGAGCACATCAAAAATAAGGGCAGCTTTTCCGTAAATTCTTTCACTTTGTCCTATTCCCAAGCACACCTAGCTCAATTTAAACATATGGGCCCACATATTTATGTGAAATAAAATCTATTTATTTCTCTAATTCTATGTAATTTTTTGTTTAACGTACAGTAGTTTTAAGAATGAACGTATACATATGCCCATTTTAGATGTCTGAGGCAGGTTATAATTTGAATAAACTTGCTATGAAAGGGTTCAATATTGAATGCACCTTGGGACTGAGTAGACCAATTAGGAGGTAGGCTGGGCACTTGCTGCAGTTTGGAAACAGGGTCATTACCAAGCAACTCATGTGCTTTGAGTTGTTATTGGGGTTTATTGAAGGACTAAATATTTGTGCCTTCGAGGTGGAGTGCTCTAAAGTTATTTTATTTTTCTTCCAATGTAAAATGTATATTTGAGCATTTGAAATTGTGTCTTGGAACTCAAAATAAGAATTTTTCACAACCATCTCATTTCTTTAACTGTCCAACCATGTTGTTGAGAAATTTCTGTCCAAACCACAGGTATATTAACTTCACTGATTGTCCCTTTTAGCCTGTTCTGGGTTAGAACTATATCTCTTTGGATATAATCGGTCCTACCTCACTGTTGGAATTAGTAAAGCTGGTATATCAGTCTGGGTGCAGTAGCTGTCTTGTTAACAGGGCAAGGATCACATTTGCTTTTGTTTCAATATCTTCATATATTAACATGATGGGTCTTAGGAAATTTTGGCTGTTTAACTTCTGTGATGCAATGTCTGGTTATATCATTCATTTAAAAAAAACAAGCATTTCGGTGTTGATTTCTAGTATATACAGACTAGTTATTTGGATTATTAGCTTTATACCCCCTCAACGAGTTCAAGAAAGGGACTATTGTTTATGTGCACCTAAGTTTCTATACCGTTTTTTCCAATTTGGTTTGCTGTGATATCCCAGATTAGCCCATTATAGTACAAGCATGTCTGTAATTACATGCACCTACTAAAATGTTTTTATCTTTAAATCTTCTGCTTTCTTTTGTGGACAGATGTGCCATATTTACATATGTATTATAGTTTAAATCTTTAATTAAATTACCTGATTGCACAATATACAGCAGGATGGAGATGAGCAAGATTATTGACCTGTAACTGACTTGCATTGTGTGCTGAGATGTGTACAGTAGTGCTAAAGAGACATTTGTGTATACCAAGGGTATGAGATGATGGTGTGATTGGTAAGGACACTGCCCTGTGTATGATGTCATTGAATGACCTTATGATAAACAGTGTAATTCCTCAGTGTAGCTCATAGACCACTAACTGAAATTGGAATATACTTCTCTTGAGGTTTGTGGCACTTGCACATCCTAAACTGGATTTATTTTGCACTGAACGTATGTCACCTAAAATTAGTATTAGTGCAAAATGTGTTTACATGTTTAAATGGCCAATGCCTCTACAGCCACCATCTCTAACATATTGTAGGCTCATCAAGATAATTATTTGCGTGGTTATTAAGGACCTGACTGTTACTGTTACACTGTTCAGTTTAATGAATATTCTCATTTACAGGCAACATGACAAATGCAAAATGTTTTGTCTCTATGAAGAGATAATGCACCTGGTTTGTGTGTATTTAGCCTATGTGCAGTATATGTCCCTGAAGAGTTTGTAATTAATTTGAAGAGAACCCCCATGTTCTGGAAAATCAAGTTGCAGTCTGCATCTGTACTAATAATGTTTATGTGATATCACTTTAACTAGAAATATATTCAGACCAAATCTGATGAAATTAGTTGGACCTGGATTGTGTACAGTATCATAGTTTCCTCTGATAGCAGCCTACAGCAGTACTACCCAAGTGGAAAAAAACGAACACTTTATTTGTACAGGAATATCTCTTAGAAGGATATTCAACTGACTGATGGTCTGTACGTTAGCATTGATTATATGCAAAACACTGGGCAGATGTTTTAGCAGTACTAAAGCAGAGATAGGCCTACTATAGAAAGACTGACGACATATGCTCTTAAAAGCTTTACAGTTGGCATTGTGTTGCTATGCTCCCTGTGTAATATGCTTAAAGGCAAGGAAGGAAAGTAGTTTCTTATGTCTGATTTAAATTAAACTGATAGCCTGCACAACAATGACATTGGGGAAGGGGGCGATTTACTGTGATTAATGCATTATGTAATTCTTTAAAACAATAAAAATGAAAATACTTTTGTCGCTATATGAGCCATAGTGCATGTGTGCTTATTTATTTGAGCAGACACTTAACCTATGTATGTTTGTGTGTGTGTTTGTGTGGGGGGGTATGTCACTCATACTGTAGCGTTTTCTGTACACTGGGGGTAGCCTAGCCTATCTGGTCGACAGACCATATAATAGGATAGCTGTTATGAAAGGGTAGCCTGTGCATTGGGTATAATTATTAGTGGAGCAGGATCACTCCTGCCCGCCACAATGGTAGGCTATCTTCTCAGCAAACATTTAATTACCGCTGATGTACGGTGGATTGTAATTGGTGATATCCCTGCCCTGTTTGAAAGCCTAGCTTCTTTACTTCAATCTAGTCGTTTGTTTTCTTCATAAACTCGTCGCGGGGTGCCTTGCATCCCCTGATGATATCTCCCAATTGTTAATTTAAATTCCAATTTGGTGAGCAAAGTTAATTAGACCCACAAGCCAATTGCTAGATTGGCTTGATTTAAAGACTGCATCTTGTCTACGGCATCATGACTGATTTAATATACGCGGGGTTTATTAGTAAAACTGAAGATAGATACACCTCCCAAATAACTATTAATATTATGAAACGTTCTGGTGTAGGCCATGTAGCCTGTGTAACCTACTAGATGTATGTATTTATATGTATTTAATGGGGTTGGCATCACTGACGCACTAGGCTACCGTGTTTCATACAATTTCATATTGATGTAGACTTGCATGAAGATATAAACAGCCCCGCGGCCTCACCCAGATGGCTACAGAATAACAGATGATCCGTCCAGCGGGGCTCGCATGATTTCACACACTGGTTTGCACCGAGCTACATCCTGAATATAGCGGAACTGTACGGGGGGCTCACTCCCGTTCCCAACTGTAACGAGCATCCAGCCAAACTCTTTTTACTCTCAGGTGAACAAATTAGGATAGGCCTAATTATATCCCGAAACGGCCTAAACTAACAGGAACAATATCTGGTCTAAATTGGCATAGGCTTACATCAAAATACAAGTTTGCTGAAGATGAGATGAATATGACTAGCGTTTTATGTTTAGACCAAAATAACAATCCCATGCAGCTACAAAGAAAACTTGTTAGATCTTAAATCGTAGGGTAGGCTATGTTACGAGTCATGTATAGGCTATTGACACTACCAACCTGCACCAACCCAAGCAGTAGTTACCCTGTTATTGTTGTTACATTGTAGCTCCCTGTAGCCATTCAGCTTGAGAGCTCAACGGAGAGCATAGCGTCTGTGAGATTGCGTACTGAATGTTTTTCTCAGGCTGGCCTGTAGATGGCAGACGCGCCATTCCCGGCAACGGTCTCCTGAGCAGAGCTCAGAACGATTTAGACAAAGAAAGAACGCCATGGGGCATGACGATTTGACGTTTAAAGTCAATGGGACTTGCTGGCAGAGGATCTGTATGTTTGATTATAGAGTAAGTTCAAACGGTTAATTTGTCATTTTGTTACTAATGTTCTGTTTATTCTTAGTATTAAGACTACCCAATTGTGTGCATAAAAAACAGATAGGTCTACATTGTTTTAAATATTTTTTATAAATTATTTTATTTCGTTCTAGGCACTTCACAAATTAGGCTATATTCAGCCAGTTAACATAAAATATTGATTAACAAAAGCATTATGGCTGGAATGCTGTCTTTATGCATTTGAGGGACACATAAATACATTGTAAAAGTAGCAGGCAATGTATTTGCCCCTCTGTGAATGCACAGCCCTACAATGGGCATGCCGACCCTGCTGTTGATTGGGGGAAATCTTCACAGTAGAGAAAACAAACAAATACAAGGCAGCACCACTCAATTAAATTAAAGGGGGAGCCTAAATGAACAAAATGCCAAACACACATATTAAAACTTAAATGAAATAGCCGCAAGGATGCTGGAAGACGAGGAGATTAAAACTCACAGGGATACCAAGTCCCTTTGCCCTGAGGTGGAAGAGACGTAAATAGTGAACAAAGCTTTCTCTGTAATGATTTTAGCCTGAAATGCAGAGACTGGCTGAGAAACATGATGGAGATTTGCTATGTGAACAACAAATAATTTTCAAGAGCTACAGTATGTCACAATACGAGGATTGCTATTGGGTAGAAAGATAAATCCATGAAATCTGAAATGCTGGCTATATTCACAATGAAAGGTCATGACAAAAACATACACTGAAAGACCAACAAACATAGACACAGCAATATTGGATTGTGGTTTTCCGTTTGCTTTTCAAGTTAAGTAACACACTCAAGGCTACAGAAAAGCATCCAACAATATGCATTAATGTGTGATGTGGGCTTTCATTGCATTACATTGCACACTGGGTTTGGTCTAACGTAGGAGAAAGGACCACATACAGTAATCACTATTTTTCCTTTATTGTTCTTCACAGATTACATTAAAGGTGTCAATTACAATTTTGCTTCTGTGGTTACCATTCCTTGCTGAAATTACATTGATATTATTAGAAAAGCACAATTTCCATGGGCATGGCTAATCACCTATGAGAGAGAGAGTGGGTAGTGACATCAAATTAAAGCATGGAAATGAAACAAGAATAAGATGCACTTAGCCATCAGATGTTAATGGCAGCAATCAACAGCCAATTACCTAGAATACCCCAGTATCTTCACAAGTGCAGGTGTACAGCTATACCACATGCCTCTTTCGTGCATTTCCATAAATCCAACAATAAACTCCCCCTATTATTGTACATGCATTTACCGTCTCGTTTGCAATTAAGCAGCGTTGTTAGGAAGTGTCAACTGCTGCAACGTAATGAAAAGTCCCCTAAGGGCAACAATAACATGCATTTTAGACTGCCCATAAATTGTTACGCCATTACATTTTCTTCATGTTAAAACGTACAATTTTCTTCATGAACAGACGCAGGTCAAATGTGCTCACACACAATTGTGTTCCCCTGATTTGAAAATGAACTTGTCCAGATCAGCTTGACTGGGCTGTAGCGTGGTGACGTTAGCGGCAGTCTAGTGGCGTGCAGCATGGTTTACAACTGGCCCTTCACTGTGAGGATGATGAAGGCTGAGAATCTGCTGCTGCTGTGATCCTGATCACCTGTGTCAGCAGGGCAGATCTCAGGGCTGGGCTGTATGGCCAACCTGACACACACACACGCACACACACATGCATATTTTTATGTTTTTGTATATATATATATATATATATATATATATATATACACACACAGGCATATTCATAAAGGGTATAAACTTTATAGTACATGTGCATACACACAAACACACACACACACACACCAACACCAGCAGTATTATGCACACACATACCATCCACACACACTGGAACTGCATCATCCAAACGTAACACACCCAATATGACCCACTTTGATTCTTCTTGTCTGTGGGCAACAGGTGAAGGGCTTTCCCCCCTGATGTCATCTGTGTCACTGGCCTGTGTGTCAAACGCCGCATTCAGGACCCTGGGAGAGCTGGCTGGCAACATGCCCGTTACAAGTGAGCTGTCCTATCACTGACATCCAGTGAGCTGAGGATGTCATGTCTTCATCTTGTGATAGTTCAATCCCCCTTTTCAAGATAGATCAGACTCTCTGTCGCTGCGGAGAGCCCGTGAAGATAAATGCAGGGGATCATACTTCCTCTCGGGGATGTTAGGGAAAATAACCCCTTGTGACACACACTTTTCTAATAGAGCCTTATGGGTTAGCACGGAATTCCTTTTCACTTCTCGTTGCTCTTCACTTACATCACAACCACACAGACGCTTGCGTTCTGTGAGTATCCTTCATACCAGTCATGCCAAATTCAGTAAAACTACAGCGCATTGAACACAGACCTGCGTCAAAACAGAGGCAGTGTGCCTTGCTAGCTGCTATATTTGTCTGGTCAGAGGCACAGTGAGGGCCTTGCATGAACCTGGGATGTCCTGGTTTCTCAGCTACAAGCCATCCGGAGGGAGGGGTATGTTGTGCTCTCAGCAGCTGGAAACAAGCTGGGAGCTACAACGCTACACTATATTTGACACACCTAGATACGGGGAAAGGATGTAGGCTAATGGAGGATGTAACAGGGCTTCAATTATCAGAGCCAAAAATATATTCTTTGCAGAAAAATAAAAGAAGGATTCATTTCATTAACTAAAACACGTTATCGGTCAAATTGCATTTTTGGCTAAAAACTTTAGATAATGTTTACTTTAGGTTAAAGAAAACATTATCACAATTTAAATGATCTAATATAAAAAGCAACCAGGCTCACATGCCATTGTATTGTTATGTACGGTGGATTATAAACTAAAAAACCATTATGAACTGGAGCATTCCTTTTCAATATGTTAGGGTGTACATCTGCGTTCTATATAACACGTAGGCTACATTCTTCCTAACTCAGTCAATATGGTAACAGAGTTACAATGGAGCCCTGTCTGCTACCAATAATACAATCTTAGCATACGGCTCCCATTTTAGATTCATGATGCCGTAATAGATATATCGCAATGTGGACATTTACTACATTAGCAGGAGAACGCACTGATGTATCCGTCCTCTTCTTTTCTCTTTGCTCTGTTGTTTGCCCTCCAGCTAGCTCATTGTTTTACTTGACTCACAAAGCATTTTAAATGCTGGTTGATACGGTGCCCTTCCTCTGCTTGGCCCCAGTCAGAGCACAACGTTAATGTGTGTGCTCTTGACACATCGTAACAAACAACTGGCACATTTCTCCAAGAAGCAGATCTTGCTTGTATTGGTATACTGTACCAGTGTGAAGTGGGCACTTTTGTAAACAACCCAAAACACTAGATAGAATATGAAGAACATCTCTTTTTTTTTACCAATAAACCGGATATTTCTCTGACTGTTCCTTGTAATATTTCAGACATGGATTTGTCAGAAGTGCTGACATGGATTCATGAACTATAGCTATTGCGGGATGAAGTGAAATTGCCCTTTCTATAAGATGAGATTTGCCTTCGTGTCTTTGTAGCAAGCCGGCCGTGGATCAATTTCAGGAAAGCTAATCTGAATGACACTTGTGGAGATGAGTTGTTGAGCTTTGGAAGCAGACATGTTGCATAGAGAATACCCCAATGTAAACACAGATGTGTTCATACCAGCATAGATTAAACAGTGATGGCTTATTATGACTGAACAAATTCTCAACGTTATTCATTAATTCGGTCACATACAATATGAGAAGAAGAAAACAAATCAACAAATCAATACAATCCGATACAGTACATCAATTGAATATTATTCAGCAGTAAACACAGCAGCTGCTTAACAATTCATATTGATCACTTTTGAAATGGCATCAATAAAGCGGTCTGATGGAGGAAAAAAAAGGCAATTAAGCTTTTACTAGCCTAACGTGACCAGTATTGTCAGACCTTGTGCCACGTCACTGACAGTGTGTTTGTGAGGATTCCTGCATGTCTCCATGATTGCACGTGCGTGTGCGTGTATGTACTGCATGTGTGCGGGAGCGTTCATGTTAACACCACCTAACTTCTCCTTTATGACAAGCGACGCCACCGCCACTACAAAAGACACGTACTCTGTCTTGCGGCGGGAAAAACCTTTCTCTCTCCATCACTCTGTCACCGGCAAGCAGGCGCGCACCCACAATGCTATATATTAATTAAGGGTTTCAGAAAGGATAATCGTGACAATGAAGATAGCCCTCCCTTACAGCCTCCACGCTCCACTGTCAGGCAACATTAGGAGGCACGGAGGAGAGGAGATAGGGGGAGGAGATGGGAGATGGAGGAGAGGGGGAGAGAGAGATGAAGCTCCTTCTCTGCGGAATGTAATCTCCCTGATGTTACATGGTGCAGCCTAAACTGATAAATTGCAGATTAAATGGCGGCCACACTCCACTTCACCCTACACCCTACAA
>JAODTR010000024.1:3627504-3648912 GCA_025399935.1 Amblyopsis rosae
GGCTCCAGACGGGGACCCCGGGCTTCCTCCGGGCAGGGTAACTCCTTCTCTTAATGAGTTCTTCATGGGGGTCTTTGTAGGAATATATTTTACTGAATTGTTGGAGACAAAGTAATGTATTGGTGGAATAGTGGACTGCTATTTATTGCAATGTACTGTATTTAATGTAAAACCAACACATTGGACAACAATGATTCTTTAGACACCTTGTGTATAACCTGTTTTCTTTTTCGTTAAGCGTCCACAACACACTTTTTGCTACGATCTGCGTATATCCTTTACCAGACTTTGATCTCCACCATGTACATATAATAGCTCATCCTGTAAACACGAGAACAGGAAAAAAATTGAATAAAACATACTTTGCTTTTTCCTTGGCCCCTGGATAACAGTCCTGTCATGAGCTGTCCACGCTCATCTCCGCTCCTAGCCGGCCACGGAGCCTTTATTCGATGTGACAGAGCAGGGCTGGGGACTCTTTCTGCTTGGCACCCCGGTACGTTGCCACGCTGCCATGCTGACACTCTGCTCTGAAGTGCCACATTAATTCTAATAAAGCGCTGCCTTGCACGCGGCCCGCGAAGACCAGGGTTGCTGGGTGCAGACGCTGGTATAAATACCAGGCTTAATGAAGGGAGGCGTTGCTGGAGCAGGTGGCTGTGGCTGTGCAGGTGGCACCTTATCGCCCCCAGGCTCCTGGGCAGAGTGGGCTGCCACTGCCACTCTGGAAGGGGGGGGGGGGGCACAGCAGCAGCAGAGATGGCATTTTAATTACCTGGTACACCTTGTCCTACTGATGGGTCATGCTGCCTTGGTGGGTGAGGGCCTGCACGCCTGCCTGCTTCTCCTAAGGAGTGGTTTATGTTTGCGTGTGTTTACGTGGACTGCTTTTGCACACGCGTACACGCTCATTCTGTGTGATTATTTGGAGCAGGTCGACAACACAGACCTCAGCGTTCCATATAAGAGCCGATGTCAAAATGCTGGCCAATGGACTGTGCTTTTGGTGCTTTTATCACCTAGCAGGCCACTCAAAGCGATGCACAGGATTGCCTCACATTCACACATACACAACGGATATTCCACACTTACATAGTTTGGAATACCTAGTCAGAAAATGGGTGTATGCAAACGTATTTAGAGATACGCTCTTCCAGAGCGATATAGCTGAATAAGCTTTCGTAAGTGCGGGATCTTGTTGTTCATGCTTGGGCCGTCACCGACCACAAATAACTAATCCTGCGTGTGCAAGAGAGAGACCATCGTCGTCGTCCCCTTGAAATATGTACACCTCTTTCCCTGTGGGGAGGCATCCATCCAGGCCCAGTCGACGCTAACCCTCCCCTGGAGGAGCGCTATCCACGGGGAGGTCCACACCTGTTCTCCCTCATCTCTGCACAAGTCATCTCTCTCCCTAAGCCAGCACTAACTCAAAACTCTTGACATCACAAACGTTCCTTTTCCTGGGATGCTTGGTTTGGTGTGTGTGCGTTTGTGTATGTGTGTGTGTTTTCCTGCATCAGCGTCGGGAACGCGCGGCATGGTGACCCACCCGTCCTCTGTGTGTGTGGAGATACCCCTGTGCAGATGGGTGACAAGGCCTGGTAAGGAATGCGAGGAGGGGGGAAAGGAGGAGGATGGTTTGTGTGTCCTGGACATGTGAAGACCCCTCATGCCTGCCCCTCCACCCCCTTCCTCTCACTTCCTTCTCCTCCTCCTCCACCCCCCCGGCTCCACCCCCCCCCCCCCCCACCCCCCCCACCCCACCATCCTCCCTTCCCACCCTTCACATTTCCCCCGGGGAAGCTTCTGTCGGCATACAGCAGGCCTCTGCAGCGCAGATGTTGTTGCATTGTCTGGAGCGCCAAAGCCCAGATCAGCCCAACTGGGAGCTCCTACTCATTAGCTATTGTCTCTGTGTGTCTGACTAGCCCTTTGATGAATGCAGCAGTTAGCCCAGGCACAGACAGCAGACAGAGGGTGCAGAAAAAGAAACATCTATCCATCCAAAATACCCCTGGCAAGACGATACCCAGCTCTGTTCGTGGACTGACCGGGGTCTGCTTGATTCTGCACCAATATGATTTATACACTGAGCTCTTGTGTTGCTTTGTTTTTGTGACAAATGTAAAGTACTGTATGTACAGTACTTGTCAAGTTTATATGTAGCCCTTAATCACAGCACAGTCTCAAAGGGCTGCAGGGGCCCACATTTCACATGGAAACAAACGACACCCTATATCTTATCCTCCATTTGGAGAAAAAGAAAAAAGAAATCCCTAATAAAATACAATACACGGGATTGCTTAATAATATACATTTAGCCTTTTTAGCAGTTCTTTTTCCCCACGTTACATTTGTTCTACACCCCATGGAGAGCGTAAACACGAAGTTTTGGAAAATAAAAGGGCGCCATGTCTGCCACAGAAACTCTGCCGTCCCCTCTGCTCATTCACCCTGAGAGAGGCCACACTATTATTTATTTAATTCCCCTTGTACCCGTTCTACTGTCTGGTGGTTCTCCCCACCACCCACAGCCCCCCGCACATACCCATCCACCCACCAAGACAGCCGGGCTCTGAACACATTGCGGGGCCTGAGGGCAGTTCTGTGGACAACCTGCGCCATGTTCACATGGCTGAGCAGAGAGCGAGTGCAGTAGACTGGCACACTGAAACCAAACAGGTGTATGATTCAGAGGCATGAGCTGTGAAGGGTGAATTTCCTTTCTGCAAAGGCAATGTTGGTTCTGGAGCGAACAGCAACTTGGAGCCGTCCCAGAAAACATTCAACATTCACGTGCTTACATGCTTTCCATTGTTTCATCCCATGCTCATCAAAGGCTGAGAGCCACTTTCCATGCATTGTGCAATTTATATATTCATGAGTTCCTAAGTGCACGCAGACCATTGTCTTTATTATTTTACCTTCCTTTTAATAAAAACCCATCTTTTAATAATCCGTTTCTGTAGTTCTATCATCTTCTAAGCCCAGTTGGGATGCAAAATTGTCAGAACTATAACTCAATCAAGCAGTGTGCCTTTATAAAGAGTCACTTAGCTGCCTTGGCTGAATCCAGGAGCACACATATCTTCATTTCACATTTATAGACCTCCTTAGAATGATGTATAGATTCTCTACGAGAATATATACCGTACAGTATACGGTATCATTATTATTGTTATATCAATTCATTATTTTTTACCTTTAAGGTAGGCTACTCTCTGTTTTATACTTACAATTACCCCTATGAGCTTTGAGAAACCTTTGAGAAACACTGATGTAAAGTTGATGGACAACAAGTAAAATATTAACTAAATCGTAGAAAGGACAAGTAAAGCACTTCTACTGTATCTAAATTGACCTAAATTAAATGACAATGGAATTGGGTTACATTCTGAATCGTGTCAGTAGGCTAATACTATTTGCTTATAAAACAAATTAGTTGAATACAACTACTATATTGCTCTGTGGATTCATAAGAAGTCAACAACAACCTATTTTGAAATGTTGAAATTGTACTAAGTCTGAGGGGACACTTAAAGTATCCAAATGCAACACATATCTTGAAGGCTATAGACCCAAGGGTTAAACTCAGACACTATCTTAACAGTTATTAAGCTATAGCTTTTAATTGATAGAGAGAAACATCATCATCTTTAATTGCAGCAGGCAAGAACGACATCTATTCAGGTTATAGAGGAAACTGTCAAAAGGAGTAATTGTTGTGCTCCTTATGTCTTCTCCCTGTCCTCTCCTAATCCTGGTCTGTAGGGAGCTGGCTTTTCTTTCAAATATTATATATTCATAATTGAAATAACAAACACAAAGCAAAAATACACAGAGACAATAATACATCTATTAGCCTCCTCAAAAGTTATGAATACAACTTCCTGTTTACGACTTTTTCCAAAGCATTAACCTTTGGAAATCAGATTTACATCTGCATTTGTCAACCTCCACCAGGGTAAATATGGCAATAAATGCCTCTGAGGCTCTGAGCAATCTTCCATGACCTCAGAAGATGTTATAATATTTTGACTTTAGTTATAAATCAAACATCAACTCACAATGCTAAATTAATCACTGAATACAACACTGTCTTTAAAGCCTGTATGCTACAGCAGTTATTCAAGTTTTTAAGACAAAAAAAAAGAACAAAGATGTGAATTTGTGTCCCTGTAAATTATTCTCTTTCTCAAATCGCATATATGCATATAACATAACATATAGAATACATAAACCACATTATATTATATTATATATTAATTTTATTTTAAACAAATCGACACAAGATAACATGATTTTCCCTAACCCAAAGTAACCCCTCAAGGTTTTACCAACCCCCTGCTCTATACAATGAATAAACATCATTGAGCGTGCTTTATTTTCTCCGCTAAAACATTCAACCAGACACACTCAGTATGAACGGGGCCTCACGCAGCCTGTCCATATCTGGCTCTGCATGCTGCCTGATCACTGAAATCCAAAGGCTGTTAATCGCATAGAGTTCCGTGCCATGAAATGATGATGATGTGATCGGATGGCTGATGCCGCGTCAAATCCAGTAGATGTCACTAAACTGGAACATATGTTACTTAAACTATAACATCATGATAATTCTCCTCCAAGACGGCTCATAAAGCTGCAATTTATAGCTCAAATCTGGGATGATGATAACACGGGTAATTTTTAATAGAAGGTTAACGTGACAATCAAAAGATAAAAATGAACCCCTTGGCCTCCTATATCAGCTGCATGCTACGCCACTGAAATCGGAACAATTTTTATGCACCGCAGGGTGTTCCCCTTTCATTATATTTTATAGCTCAAAGCATAAAAATATACGGAACATTTTCATGGCTAATAAAATCTTCGATCCCTACATGATAAGGGGAAGGGAGGTACATTTTGAAAAGAAATCTTAAGCAAAGCTCCTGCCAAACTAGTCCCAGCTCCAGCATAACAGTGTGTGAGTGTTCAGCTGCTGGTGAACCATGCCTCCCCCCCCAGCGGGGGACCCGGGAACCGGCCCTCGATGCCTCTCCCTATTCCCATAGATACACATTTAAAATAGGCCACATCAGAGAAAACATGACTTTTCACTATTCTAATAAATGAGACCCTGCCTGTTTATTATTAATGACATCCCAGTGCACTTTTCAGATTTGGTTGGTGCTGCGCCACGTGAGTAATTTATATTCATGCCAGCGTAAGAGTCTGCATTTGTATGCTTGTCTTTTTACTGTCAGCTATGTGTAGTAGTCCTATGAAATTTTAATGTTGAACAGGTCAGTCCTGACCCTCTTAATCCTCCTGGTTATTAATTTGGCAACGCCAACACAGAGGGACAATTAATCAAAGAACCTCTTTTCTATTATTTTCCACCTTTCATACATATTATGTTTAGCTACCTTGAGCTGAGGCCTGCATTAGTACTGCACGTACATGTGCAGAGACAAAGAGAGAGAGAGAGAGAGAGAGAGAGAGAGAGAGAGAGAGAGAGAGACAGAGAAGCAGAGATACTCTCCAGTATAACGCAGTCCCCAGGATTAGGCGGGCGAGGTTGAGTGGCAGGAACTTGAACATGACAAAGCACTGATACACTTTCTTGTCCAGACAATTATCCGTGGCCTACTTTTCAAGCTAATTCTGCACGGGCCCCCCAGGTTGTGTATGAAGCATCCTCGTAGGGGGCACTGGCTGAGGGTGTCAGTCACAGGAGGACTAGACTGCCCCGGAGCCGCGCTGCCGGTTCCTTCTTCAGAGGGAGGGGGGAAGAATGATTGAAATAGAAGTTGAGATGTAGGATGCATAAATAAAGCTTTTTTCTTTTTTAAACTAGGAACACCTCTCTCTCTCTGCACCTCTCTTTATCTCTCTCCCATCCCTCTCTCTCTCCTGCTCTCATTTACATAATACTCTATGATGCACATCCCACCCCAAGGTTTATGGAGACATGCAGAGATGCAGTCAGTAAGTTAGATCAGTACAAAGCCTATAGTGTTCAGTCATGAGGACACGTCAGGAAACATGACACTTATCACATTTAGAAATGTTCCTGTTTTAATGTGATCGTGCGTAAGATTTAGTATCATCATGACATTTCACAGGAATTTAAAAACCCCCTCCTGTTTTGGGAGGGGTATTTTCATATGCAGTGAATACTGTACCACCATCGGTGTGTGAATGTGCCTGTACAGTGCTTTGAGTGGCATGAGGGTGAGAAAAGTGCTATATAAATGCAGCTATTACTGGAGCATGCTATATGTTATATAGTGAGGACCAATGTTAACCCAAAATCTCGAGCTGTGGACAAAATGACATATAATTAATGTAATACTGTGACGCTACATAGTTTTATATAATGGTAGTTTTATATTCAACAATGTTCATTGATATATACTATATATTATGCATGTATATTGTGGGGGTTGTTGCTGCTCTAAATGACTCACCTTTAGACAAACCATGTCATGGAAGAGGGCATCTGCATGGCCTAGAACACTTGCTGCCCTGGCTGCTATTGTTGCTGGCCACTGTGTGACCTCCAGCACCCGGGGAGACGTGAGACGCCATGAGCTGCTATTGCTGAGTGAGGGGGCAACAGAGGCCACGTGGGCGGGGGGGAATAAGGGAAGCAGATGGCCGTGACTCTGTCCCTTCAGCACAGCAGAAGGGGCACTAGCAGTGACCACAGGCCTCTCGCATTATCTGCTTTTAGGGCGAAGTCTTATCGCCCGCTTAACGCGATGATAGGTTTTTAACAACATTCAACACCACCCACCCCCCCTTCCACCCACACCAGCATCACAGCCGCCATTCCCCTCCCCTGAGCCCCTCATCACAATAGCGGCGATGCTAAATCAATCATATGGGTACTTAGCCTATTACACCCGTCTCACGGATAGCGGCAGTGTCGTACCGGGGGGGAAAAAATGGAATCGAGCATCGGGAAAATATATTCAGTGTTCCCGCAAAATGAGACAGAATAGAAATCAGGTTTTTGGGATGACAGAGCATGACCTGCCCCAAAGTGGCTCCTGAATGAATGAGCCTGCAGCGTGTGAGCATCTTGTGTGTGAGATAACCTTCAGCAGCCTCACAGCCCTCTCTCGCACTGTGAAGAGCATGTAGTGAATAGGTGCTAATTAAGCCTGGTGAATATGAAAAAGGCTCCATGCTGCTGCAGTGTTGCTGGACTTTCTTTAAATACACATTAGAACCATAGTAAATCAGTTGAACTTAAGTGGTTTACATGATGGCTTTCTCCACTGCATAGTTCATCACACAGGGCAATGATGGAACAGCAAAGAAACCCGGGGAATCATGCATCTTTGCTAGTAGAAATTAATAAAAAAACACTATGTCAAAGGGGCAGAAAAATGGTTTCCCCTAATGGATTCTCTTCAGAAAACAGCTTTTATACAATAAATCTTTTCACTGAAGGCACAATTATTTAAGTAATTGTTCCTTACAATTGCCTCACGAATTTGTCCTTTTGACGTTGTAAAAGTAAGCATCTTTTTGTCACTCGTAAAACGGCTCATACCATTTTATAGCACTCATTTAATTTCTTTGCCCCAGGCCTACTTAACATCCTTTCTCTACAGACACAAGACAATTCATTCTCTTTCTCCAATGAAACGCACACCCCAAACACACACACACAGCTCATTATAATGGAACAATAAAAGTATATCCTATCAGTGTCATTTCAATCATAAGGGGAACCTTGTTTACAATCCTATGTAAACACCTGTTGACTGTCATGCTGTCATTTGTACACAATTTATTTATTGACTACACCATGTTATCCCATTCACTTAACCCAACTGTAATTTCTTTAATTTAACTGTACCATCATTCATTCGACTTTCAAAATAATAAATCTTCAGTTCTCTATAATAATAATAAATTAAAATACCTCACCAGCGATGGAACAATATCCACTGTGTAACTACACGATTAAAACTAGGAGCCATGAGAACTTAAATCCTTTCTTATTAGGCTTGGGCAAAGACATAACATAATATATTATTGTCTCAAGGGTACTGACAGGTAACAGAAGTTGGTTACACCTGCCATACACTTATGCCAGTGGCAGATGTTTCTTTTTTGACGAGAGAATGATATTTCATAACACCTGTGTGATCACAATGCGCAAAGAAACACAGAAACACATTTATTTGTCTTTGCAGTTTAGCTTTGTTTTTCTGTTGCAATTGCATCCCCTTTGATTTCAACTAAAACATTTGACAGAATATGACTTTCTTGTCCTTGGTGGATGAAATATTGTGAATATGTCTATCACACTAGGTGAATACTTGGTAATGTGTTAACATAGACATCCATGATTTACTATGGCTTTAATGATAGTAGTCATCAGATCAGATACAATGGAAGCAAATGGAGGTTGGAAAACAAAACAATACAACAGTGATGGTTTTGATTTATTGAATACAGTGACCAAAGCAAATATTTCATCCATACATTTTCTGCTAACACAACATCATTTCCAATTTCAGGGTAATGCTACGGAAAAATATCTTTGCTAGTAGTTTATTTGGCATATGCATGTGTCATTGGAATGTGACTTCACAAGAGAGGGAAAAGCCGCACAGTGTCTCATTTGCAATCAAGGCACAATCAACATTTTGTTACCAAAGGAAGTATTTAATCAGGCAAGGCCCTTTGTGTTAACAGCCAACTACCCTTACTTTAAATGTGGCAGCTGTTTCCAACTCAGCAAAATCCATATGCATCCACAACTATATATAAAAAAGGATACTATACAAATTCATTGAGCATTATCCACATTAACTCAACATTAGGTCAGTGCTTTTAAATTGTATCAGTGTCCATTAAATTCAGCTAGTATAGTAGGCCAATATAGTGTTACTCATCCTTTCAAGTGTTCAGGTCGTTACTATAGCAACCTGCACAAACGGGGGGATGAGATAAGGGCGAGAGCAATGGCCTTGAGGGAGTCGTTAAGCATCTGTCTCCCAACTCCCCCCCTTCAGTCTAGGCTTGGAGGAAACTGCCAGGGAGGCAGCGCTTAACAACAAAGGTGGCTCACCCTTGGTCTCTCTCCAAGGGATGACCATCATCACACTGCGTTAACAGTGCCACCCATCACTGCTGGCTTTGACAAGGGGGAAGGGGCGATAGGGAAGGGGGTGGTGATGATATTCTGTTAGCTACTCAATCAGAACCATGTCTGGGCATACAGAACAATGTTGCTATGAATGGGTCTTTTCTTATTTAACACGCTGCAATTTGTAACAAGCACACCTGATTTCACTCAAATAATAACTGTAGATAATTGGAACTGGCACAATGGCATTGTGCATACATGTATTATTATTCCATGTGGGTCATGCCACTATATACAGTATTACGCATGTTTTTAACATTTTGTGGTCTTTTTTATTTACTTTTTTAATGTGAGCGGCATCACTATGGATACCTATTGGTGGTTGGTTTTTCATTAAACCATGGGTGTGCTAAAAAGTAAAATATCAATTTAATTCTTTACGACTCCACTGCTGTACAGTACATGGGCTCAGACAAGAGAGATGTCAAAGGCTAGGTTCATCATTGTGATTAGGCTAGGCCTGCTACTGCAGTGAGGCTACACGCCTGACTGAGTTTCAATGCAGCTAGGCTTTTCAGCAGGTTGCAATCACAGGTTTTACCATCTCCTCTATAGAAAAGAGACTTTTAGCAGAATGCCAGGCAATCAATTTGTGGCGTTAAATCCAGACAAAGGATTGTGTTTTATCAAGCTCAAAAAGCATTTGCGATATGGATGTCAATTGTTACCGGAGAGATTTTTTTAATTCAATTCAGATCTTTAATAAAACAAAATCCACCACATACCTACTACATACCTAAAGCCTACTTTTAAAGCTAAAGACTTTGCATAATACAGCATCACATTGGCAGGTATAAAAAAAACATACAGTCTGGCCTCATTGGATGCAGGATTTCAAATGTCAAGCTAATACATAAATAAAGCAATCCCACTCTTCTGCTGCCTGTATGTTACATTTGAACGAAATGAAAGAAAACCATGAATCACTCTCAAAAGATAAATATAGTCCAAACCAACAACAACACATTTGAATGAGCCCTGCTGATTATCCACAGCTTGTCAATGTCATTATTACAGTGCTCATTGGATACCTCACTACACAGCACAGGCAAGCACATTATAGTGCTAATATCACCACTCTATAGGCCTGGAGCAGCGGTTTTCAACATGTGGGTGGGGACCCTCTGGGGGTCATGGGAGAATTGGTAATGCCAGATGAAAGTGAAAGTGCACACATAGCTATATAAACATAAAAATATGTTCATCAGCAGATATTTTCAATTATTCAATGTGCATTGGTTAATGGTTCTACTATAGAGGAATCTGGCTCCAAATAGAAGACCCTTGGTCTAGAGGTATCTGTGCCATGTAAGCGCAGAGAGCAGAACATCAAGGATACTCCACCTGCAACCTCAGCTAACAAGAGGACAGCCAGCCTTGCTTTGGAAACAGTTGATAAATAAATCAAAGTGCACTAAGCACTGTTTCCACATGGCAATCGCCTCCTTCATAGCGTCTGCACCTCATCAATCACACCATTGTCTGCTTGAAAGGCGAGCCTTGTAAATGTCATATCCACTCAAACCCAAGGAGAGGCGGATCTGAATACAGCAGAGAGGGTTTTTTTTTAATTGGATAGTGTAATTAAACTAAAAAACCCTGCTAGGCTGCCTTTTTGACAGGACAGATGAAGACCCCTTTTAATAGGGCTATGAAACATATTTGTTAAAAGGATGAGGCTATATGTACAGTATGATTGGGTGCCCTTATGTGTCACACATTTCATCTATGACTAAGATGGCAACAGTGTATCTTTCTTAAAGAAAAAAGAGATTGTTAAAAGGGTTCAATACATACGAATTATTCATATCACCTGCTATCCAAATAAAATTGAAAAAATCCTCGAATCCAATTGAAACGGTAAGTATATTACATACAACAATCAAATGCATATATCAAAGTGTATGTTCAGCTGCATTTGCAAAACATTCATCTTGGGGCCGAGCGATTAGGAGAGGTAGCGCGTGTTCTTGATTAAAGTAACAACCAAGAGAGGCCAAGCTATAATATTGATTATATGTGCAAACGGAATACGGGTCACTTTGCTTCCCACACATGCTTTCTATTTAATTTCATTAGAGGCATTCTTCCCTGATGTACTAATGTTACACAAACACAAGAGAAATGCATGCAAGCAGGGAGCTAAGTAGGGATGCCAGGGCACATACACACACACACACACACACACACATATACGCACACACGCGCGCAGTACACACACACAAATGCATGCACACACACACAAACCCTTGCACGCACGCACAGAAACACACACATATGCGCGCACACACACACACATATACTGTACACACACACACACACACACACGCACACGCACACACAGACGTAATTTCCTGGGCCTGTAGACTTGATTTTGATGTTCCTGGTGAGAAGCTGGCTTGAGAGCTCTCTCTTGAGACGCAGAGTAAGGCCTCCTTACAAAAGATCGATTGGACAGGGGTGCACAGATAAATCACAGCGCTGCAGTGACGTCTGTCATAAAGTGCCCGCCACAGTCGCAGCTCTCAGTTTTATGGCGGCGCTGAGTGTTATTGCAATCTTTTGATAGCTTTGGCTAATTTATCTGATTATAAGAGCACCCACAGTATACAAGCTGCAGTCCGCCTCTCTTTTTGCTAGTGTTGCACTGAAGTAAATATGCTGTGTTACACTTAACCCTGTGTGTGGCATGTTCCCAGTTAGCCATGACACCTTGTTAGGAAGAGAGAGAACGTCACATCTGCACCATGTAGCCATGTAGAGTTGGAAACAAATCAGCAGAAAATACTGCACCAGACATGGCTTCAAACCTTTTCCTGACTGCTACAGTAGCATTCACTACATAGTACAGATACTTTAGCACATAGCCTGAATGAATGAACACATTCCAACCGCTGCAGTAACTGGTCAGCTATTTTGGAGCTATAGTAAGAACTGTGCAATGGAAGCAAAGTGTAGAGAAACTGTAATTCGTGATTGGTGAACCTTTGTTTTTTGTTTTACTATTTTAAGATGGATAACTGAATGTAATGTTCTAGAGAGTAGTACAATAGGGCTTTTTTTCAAGGTGTCGCAGAAAGTATATACACATTTTCAGCTTTATCATTTCGGCTCAGCTGTGTTGCTCAGCATTACAATCCTCCCAGACAATATACTGGTGAAGAGTGAGAATAGACCGCGTATAAAGGAGAATTTGCCAACAGTGAATGAACACGTCAGCTAGCCCATGGTTTTAAATGAAACTGCATAAAGGGCTGCCCTGCCATTCTATCTACAGGCGGGCCGAGCGTGAATTGTGCTGGAAAATCTATTTTGGAGCACCGGGCCTTTCAATTCAAAAGGAAAAGACTGACTGGTGTAGTGACATCAATCAAACCAGAATGCCGTGGCGGCTCGCTACACAAGTGGAAGGTCCAAAGTTCACAGGTTAAAGCAGGCAATATAAAAAGGTGTATAGAGAGAAGGCTGAGCTGGGCCAGGCTGCTGTTGGTCTCTGCTATCTCCTCCTGTATTAGCTGGACTTCATTAATCTTCATGCCATCTTCTTTAACTAGTCATGTAGAACGGCTCAATAGCAAGCCGTATAATGGGGAAGGCCCAGTGCCAATTACTAGGTTAACATAGTGTTCAGCCCCAGTGCAACAATAGGCCGAGCTGGAGGATATGTATTGTAGCTTGCAGAGAGAGATGCATTTGACTGGGATAAAAAAGTCAAATGCATATTTTGCTAAAAATATTCAATAAAGGTCTGTATGAAAACAGATGTTGATCTTCCTCCCTGCCAAGGATCCACATTACCGTACATGTGTTATTTGTGTTAGTTAGGTGATTAGCTAGCCATATAGATATTTAGTCAGTTAGTTCATTAGATAACTGTATGGATACCTTTCATTCTGAAATACATCGCTAGATGCCTCTTTTAGCCACTATTGTGACCTCAGCCTTTGTTCAGGGGCTGATGTCGTCAGACAGTGCCCAACCATCTTTGGGTGTTTGGACCCTTAACCGCAACACCCCCCGGTTGGTGGGTCAGCAGTAGTGGCCAAATCACTGCACATCAGCCCCTGACCTCCAGCTTATCTCCTCCCTCCTGCTCCAAAGCCAGCAAGAGGCTCGTTCTGCAGCCTCGCCCAACCTGCTATCTTCCTCTCCTTTCCTACTATCCCCAAGGCTGTAAGCATCCTCTACACTGACTGTGCTGGACATTCATAGACCAAATATTGGTACTTGCTGGTTTTTCTTTCATTGGCCTCTTCGTACCCTTCCTCCCAAGGAACGATCAGTTCAATCAGGATGATCTTCCTGGCCTGCTCGGACCAGATTACCATATCTGGCCTCAGTGATGTTTGAACTACTGGGGTCAAGTGCAACTTCCTTTGCAGATCCACCTTCAACTCCCACCCTTGTGCTCTATGGAGGACGCTGTGCTTTGTCTTTCTGGTGGAACCTGGCTTCTCCCCTGGTTATACGGTAGAATTTATATTGTCTTGTATTGAAAGGTATCAGTGTTAGTGAGACATACACACACGCGCGCGCACACACACAACATGCACACACGGCTGCCCGGCTGTGAACAAAGAGCAGAGGATCTTGAAATACAACTGTGTGATGTCATTCTCTGCTCAGGAGGCAGTTACAATAAGAATTTTAATTAAGCTACATCATACAGTCATTCTGGAATATAATACAATTATACTGTGCAATATACATATTTAATGTAAAAAACAACAACAATTAAACAAACCAAAAAAACAACTACTATATATAAATATATATACATATATACTCTATACTGTATATCAATTTGCAATAAGAGCTGCCAAGTCTGACATTTGAAATGTTCCTCCCCTCCAGAACCTTTTTAATACAGTAATCAAGTGTTCAAGCAGGCTATCATTTCTGTCATCTTCAACCTCCATTTGCTTTGTTTTTATGCTTTATTTGTATAGAGGGGAACTTTGCTTTGCAAACCACTTGTCATGAGTGCTGTCAGAACAAGCACAGCATTAAACTGCACTTATTTAATTCCATGTGATTAAAATAGGACTGGGTCGGATTGGGAAGGCCCTGCAGGCAATGGTTTTATTTAGAGGACCAAGATTACACTCAAGTAAAACAGAAATGTCACACCGTCATGGAGGATGCTGCAGGAGTTGTGAGAAGGATAATATTATTGTTATGAGGAGTGATAATTCCGCCCTGTCCACCCTCATTATCCAGCAGCCTATGTATGTGTGGCTTGCAGCTGTATGTGTGCTTGTGTGTGTGCATGTGTAGATGCCCTTTATTTTGCTTGCCAATCTCACTACAAATTCCTTTAACAGGGAACATGAAGATAAACACTTGGCATCTTTGGTCATTGTCGGAATACCCAAGGAATACCTGACAGAGGCTTACATGTTGTGTATGTGTGTGTTAGTTAGGTGATTAGTTAGCTAGATCAGTTAGTTCATTCATTAGTTTGATAGCTACGGTCAGGGATTGGCAGTATTTATGATACATGCATTTGAAATACAAAACAGTATTTTGTCATTTGTATTTGATAGCGTTGTTGAAAATGGCTTAATATTTTGTATCAAAATACTCTAGTGTTTTGTATTTTGTAGTTTAAAAATACTATGAAATACTTTCTGTGTGATGTTTACTTGGTGCAGCCTCTGATTGGTAGAGGCCTGGTGTAACCAGATCCAAATCTCACAGTGAACAGGGTCTGGACTCCATTATGGAATGTTTGCAGTTGCTGCCTCCTACTGGACCTAGACCTCTGGCGATTTTGAAACTTTTGGACAGCCTTTAACCAATCAGCATTGCTACAACTGTTAGTATTGCTACCACCATTTCAAATGCCTGACTTTAATGCATAGCTTCAATGTCATTGTATTCAGCCTCCCCCACTGCTCGCTGATTGGTCCACCATCCTGGGTAGATGTGTGAATGCTTTATTTGATCACGGTTTCCAGATTCTAATCTCATCTATAATTGATTTTAGAGTAATAGTCTGGTGGATATGGAAACACTGGATTTCTTTTCAGCTAGCACACATAACAGACAAATGGCAGATTGCGAGGAGATATTCGTTGAATTTGACAAAATGTGTATTATCTTAAAATCGCTTACTTTTCCTTTAACTGGTTGCATGCTGTATGTCAGATTTGTCAGAGTTGGTTGTTGGAGTTTGTTGGTGCTCTCCAACATTGTCCACTTAAAGGTATATAAAATGACAACAGAACAAAAAGATAATCTGATTCCGGCTAATACACTTTTGTTACATTAGTGAATACAACTATTTTGATCAGCTCATCTAGCTATACCACCATTCCGAAACATGACTTCAACGTCATCTCACTAACCAACCCTGATTGTACCACCAGCAGTGCGGCTGTGAAAATGGTAATGAAAACATGGTTTCCATACTATAATCTCAGCTAAATAAATTGAGCTGTATGCAATAGTCAGGCGGAGCCAGGCTACACAACATCATAGCCTTTGCAATGTGTTTCTGAGGTTGCTTCTGAGGGAACATCCTATGGCAGGGGTTCACAAACTTTTTTGCGCCAAGACCCACCGAGAGAGGACTAATCTATTCAGAGACCCACCAAACACCATGTACCGGCAACGTAATTTTCAAAAACCAATCAATTTTATATAATGCTAAACCTTTGTGTGTGCGCCAAATATTGTTGAGCAGAGCGCTCCAGAATCTATGGTGTGCACGTGGCTAAGTAGGATTTCATCCAATCAGGAACCAGTAGGCTATATTTTGCCACAACCTTACTCACAACCAATGAGTGGAACAACACGATAGTAAAGCGCGAAAGCCTTTCATTGATATTCTTCATTCATTGAATGGTCGCTTGCAATTTTTGCGACCCACTTGTGGGTCCTTACCCACATTTTGAAAACTGCTGTCCTTTGGCATTGAAGTGAGAGGTTTTTTTGTTTTGTTAAATATCAAATATCAAGAAACATTCTCCTTTAACTGAGTCAGTGTACAGGTGAAAGGTTAGGTTACATCAAATAGGCCAATTGATAGATTTGTGAAGTGATTTCATTCTTTGTTGGAAAATTATTTTTTAGTATTTTTAAAATATATTTTTTATACATTGTTCGGCTGTTGTATTTTGTAGTTTATTTTGACACACTTACAATAAAGGTATTTGTATATATTTTTGCCCATCTCTGGTTACAATATGAATGCTGAATATGTAGCAATTGTATTTACTGTGGTAAATTCATCTTGTTTTACTGTGGTATTTACATACATTTTATTTCCTTAGCACAACTTTAGGTCAACATACATCTACTTTCTATCATCATCATCATCATCATCATCAATATCATCATCACAACAACAACAACAACAACAGCTTATTCATCAACAACACCAACCGTGTTTCCAGTGCATTCCCAATTCAACATAGTGACCAGCAACACCAGCATCGGCAACAATAAAACAATCAACAACAGCAACAACAACAGATTCAAACACATAAAGAAAGTGAATGAGAGAATGATCTGCGCAGCGTCCACATTCAGGCGGGCCCCCGAAGTCCAAGATAAGGTATATTTTTTGTCGGGCAAGATAAGAGAGAGAAAGCAAACATATTACAGGGCTCAAAATTCTATATCTATAGCTCCTTTTCATGAGTCCAATAATTCATTCATTCATGGTCTCTGTTTCCTTTCCCCTTTCGTGGAGCATCTGCCTCATACATACATCACTGCACTGATAAAGATCACAGACAGAATTGGTAATACACTGTGAATGGGAGACCGCAACACTGATTAAATAACTTCAGTGGCACACTAAAATGGAAGCGGCCATGGGATGAAAGGGGACTTATCGGGGCTTTATTAAAGGCAGCATGGAATGTTTTTGGTTTAGGGTGATGTACACAATATAGGACATAATGTCTTGCAACACTGCCAGGCAGGAAAAAAAAAATTAAATACAAATGCCTTTTTGACCTCTGTCAACGCATGTTCCTCCTCTACAATAGGAGAGAGGAAGAGACAATATTATTGGATATTTTGGTAATAGAATGAACAAGGAGGTTATGATATGAGGCATGAATAAAAAAGTTTTGGATATATCCTTCTCTTTTATGTATACAGTAAATGGCACCTGACCTTGTTGTAAATGTGCTTCTTTGAAAACCACACATTGTGTTCCTTCAATATCTATAATGGATCCAAGGGAAATTATCTGTTTTATAAAGAAGGATTACTTGAGTTGCTATCAGTTTTATGGTGCAGATAAAGAGCTAGGTTCCCAATATGTGATGTAGCTTGGTAATGTCTCATTGTGCCTTCCCTCCGCCCTGCACATAGCTATTACATGATAGCACTGGACATAAAAAAGAAACGTGTCCAGTATTCACAATATTAGATGATGAATGATGTCAGTATTGTGTCTTTACAGCAGCATGGCGTTGTTGTAAAGAACAACCCATCACTGAGTTTGAATTAAATATATAACGTAAGACGATACTGTATGTTGTACACGTGCTTGATGCACAACTCGGATTACTGTAAAGTGTGAAACCTTAATTCGGGATACACATTACAAACGTGTAATGTTTTCTGTAGTGGTCTTCTCTGCAAATATTTAAGATACAGTAGATGTCTCTGCAAACATTTAACTTATGACAGATGCTTAGTCGACACCACCATGGCACACATAGAGTATCAACATCCCTATAGCATTAGAAGAGGCACTGCAATACAGTCAACACATCAGAAGACATTAAATAAAAATGTGCTTGTAATATGATTAAATATGCTGTATATAGCACAATGTGTACATCTATGTTGTTTCTCAGATATTTTATTCAACATATATTCAACAGATATATTGAATAAAAGAGAGACAATATGATTGTGCAAATAAATAGGCAGACACCATCATTTACAGACCTTTAGATCTCGTTAGAAATGTGAATATTTTTGTATACAATTTGTGATAAATGTCTTCGTTCTCTTTCGTTCATTTACATGTTGTCTCCATGTAAATATCTCATACATAGCCTGGCATTATACCTTGCAGTGAATTCACGCTAATCATCTAGCAGGAATTGTCATCTGTTCATTTGATGCAGTTTCATACTGTATGATTTGGCTGGGAAGATACCCCATAGACAATTCCTGCTAGATGATTAGCGTGACACGAATTAAAACCATAGAACAATGGTAGAATATAAACCAGAAATGACACCCAAAGTGGTTGTTGATTTATAGCCGTAGTGAGTTTGGTACTGGGCTTCCATGTATATTAGCGCTACAAATCTGGGTCCATTTAGCAGGGAGATGCTCATACATACATCACCGACTCCTGCTCCAAGCCAAGGTCAGTCCTTATTGCATCAATCTTTTCAACAGAGGCTACTCCACACAGCAGCAGTTTTGTAACTGTCGCAGCTGTAATGGAATCTTTTTTCTCGCGCTTCATCTTTCTCTTATCACATGAAATATATATTCAACTTCTATTCTTTTTCTCATTCCTCTGATTCTTTTTATTTTTATCTTTGAAACATTGCTGGGACCTCATTCCTTTTGTGTGGGACTCAACACCGCAGAGCACGTTCAGCTCTTGATCTGCTGAGGGCAAACATATATTTTTTAAATACATAAATATATATATATATAAATAACATGATATGGCAGATATTTCATGCTGGGAAGGAAGGGGAGGAAGGGGGTCTTTTATTATTTTGTTTGTATGAAAACCCAAAATAAATAATATGGTGATGACAGTTGACAATCAAGAGTTGCAAATGAGTGTAAAATTCAAAAATTATTGCTACCAAAAGTTAGAGCTGCTTAATATTGAGGTGTTCGTGCCAGACATATAGACATATATGCTGACTCAGATTTCAGTGTCCTGATTACTCATGCAACAGCCTCATGTAGTACTTTAATAAATGAAGAAATAATAAAATCAATCATTTTAAATAGCTCTTCCCCTACACTGGACCATTTACGGTGGCAGAAAAAAAAGGAGAGGACTTTTAATTGATGAACTTGACCTGTTTTTCCCTGATAACAAATTTCATTTGTTCTATAAAAATTATACTCAAGTGACATTATTTGACGGGATCTTTATCACCTGCAGAGTAAATAAGAGTAATTTATGCTGTTTAATTTTCAGCATGGATTATAAATCATAGCCCTATCATATATTATGGAGGGTTGCATTGATGAGGAAATGAGTGTGAGGCCAGCTGATTGGGTTGTTAAGCAACAGTAACACAGGAGACTCATTCTCTCAGCATGGATCTTTACAGCCAGCCAGATTGATGCTAGATGATAAATGATGATAAATATCTGATTCATTGATGTGGTGAAAGGTAAACCTTCAAATAAATGAATTACGCATAATTAAATATAGGAGATTAATACAGGGAAAAGATTTCAGGTGTGCATGTTATGCGCCTGACGAATAATGTAGCTAAATTTAATTATCATTATGTTTTGTTGCCACTACGCTTGTTTGACAATAACATGCACCGCTCGTGATCAAAAAGGCTAAGATAGATGGTGCTTTAATAGGACTGTATATTAATTTTAACCAATGTAGCTTCATCAGTATCCTTTCAGCATACCTTTGTGGCTTATTGAGCCGCCCATCCAGTCTCTTGACTTAGAAGACCCTCAAATAGTCTGTCAAAGTGATGCCTTCTGACAAATATCAGTATACGGTGATGAAGACATGACAGCTGTCACTCATCTCTTAATAACAGAGGAGCGGAACAACTCTCTCCCCATGAGTTTGACCTGCAAGGCAAGCCAGAGAGACACAATGATGTATCTATCAAGGGTAATTAATAATGTTAAATAGCAGTATTGTTTTATAGAAAACTGACTTTTCAGCAGGTTAATACTGTACATGTATTTACTGGTCATTTTTATAATGTGTTTGTCCACACACATTCTGGTTAACGCTGAAGTTACTCATTTTATACTCTGGTCGACATTAGGCAAAATCATTTTTTTATTGTTTATAAGTATACAGTATAGGCTACATCACATTAGTACTGCATAGTGCCAAAACAAATTCCATTGTTTATTTTAATTATATTCTAGTGTCTACAAAGTTGACCGCTATTTCTGGAATTGTGTTTTCTCAAGATGCTTAAATTTGTAGACTCAAATTGTGCTTAATTTAAGATATCCAGTACTGTATGCATATTTTGGATTACAACATGAAATATACTTCAATTAAATTCTACAGAAATAAAGGAGAGTGAGCTTGAGAATACATAGGCTACAGTACTAGGCCCCATCAGCTGGAAATGGATATTAGCTTTGTAGTAAAATAACAATGTAATGAATGGTGGGTAATTGCAACTATGAGCATCTCGTTCAGCACCTTCCACAAATGATTTCAACAAAAACTAAATTCTGCTTAAAGAGAAAACACAATGACAATATTATTCAAGTATAGAGTTATAACTGAACATCTGATAGTACAGCCACCATGTAGCTTTAAATGAAGCAAAATTCAATGTTTTCAAAAAGGTATTTCCAAGTGCCCTGCTTGTACAATGCTTCGTGTATTCAGAGTGAAAACAGGATTAATCCAACCCTTCCATTCTCATCTCTCTTTATGAGTTCTTTCGATCCCTGCCATCACAAGCCATTAGCGACAATGCTCTTGACATATAGAAAGCATGGCCAGGAGCCACAGTGAGAGGCCCCCTTGTGCTCTAACTAGAAATGACACAATGTCAATAAGTATACTGATTATTCTGCCTATTTGTTTTGCCCAATGCAGTTAACAAGCTTTATTATATAGAGGACATTGTAAAAACCCAATAGCCATTCTTTATCATTAGCTTTGATTAGAGTAATTGAGTGGCCCATGTGAATTGTCACTGTCCTCTGTGGAAACTTCTGCTGCGGAGGCAGGATGGCCTCATCCATCGCTGATGTAATAAAAGGTATCAGGTCAGACAGAGGAGAAAACCCTCTCTGTGTAAGAATGGTAAACCAGACCTGGTCCAGTCCAGATCGTTTGTGGTGCTACAACAGCTGTCCTCCCAATTCACCATTTGTCTTCCTCAATCTGTCCTAACCTTTTCAAGCTTTCTCTTACGACATATCCCAGATACTCTGAGCCCAGCCTCACAGGAAGACAACCGTCACACTGACACACGCACACACACACACACACACACACACACACACACACACACACACACCAATAAACCCCCCTAGTAGAAGCAAGGAGCGGTGTGTCGCCACACACA
>JAODTR010000024.1:3664521-3676068 GCA_025399935.1 Amblyopsis rosae
GGATTCTGTCTGTAATGGAGTGGCCAGCGCAGTCACCAGATCTCAACCCTATTGAGCTGTTATGGGAGCAGCTTGACAGTATGGTACGTAAGAAGTGCCCATCAAGCCAATCAAACTTGTGGGAGGTCATTGTAATCATTGTAATGCTTTATTTATTGGGATATTAAGTTGGATGATACAGTGTGTTTTGGGAACATATTTTTTTTTTTATTTGAAATATTTATATCGACCAAATTTATATAGTACAAATTACAATATTTCAACCAAAATCAATAGTTATTGATAATAATACGAACAAAACAAAAAAGAAACACTTTGTACAATATATATTTTTAGAGTTTCTGCAAATGAGACTGTTGCTATACAGTATCTGCTCCTTGTTCAAGGTGTTGCAACTACAGCATTCCTGTAGCTCAGGTGAATGTTCTCCTGGTGTGAATTGCAGACCTTGTGCTGAACATTGATGCACTGCCTCCATTACTGGCCTGCCTCCGTCTGAGGAGCCGACGCTATTGTTTATGACACTGACACATGCAGTAATGGGTATTTCACTTCTGCACCTATACTGAGAGTGGTTTCAAACTGGAAACACTGATAAATATGGGAAGTATCAACAACATCAGTAAATTTCTATTATATCAACTTAAGCATTAGACTGATGACTGAGAGACCTGATATTGTGGAACCATTGTTCATAGAACCTGTTTCCTTTTCAACAAGAAGCAAAATCGGAAAAACCATTTTAATGCTAGGAATGTCATGGGTTAAAGTGTAGCAACTACTGTAGCACATACAGTGGCAACCTATGATTATCTCTTGTTATTTGTGAAACTATTATGTGAATTCAAAGCATAAAACATTCAAGCGGGACCTCCCTTGAAGCAAATCAAACGTACAGTATACAGTACTATACAGACACGCCTCACGGGATAAGAGCAACTTCAGAAGTGAATCCTGCAGTAGAATACATCTCAGCCGCACCATGATGGCAGCTGTCACTAATGAGGACAGTCCCTTTTCCTTTATGTTCAATGTTACTATATTAGCAAAAGATATTTTCAATTATCCCATGTCAACATTTATCTCTTCAAACTGGCTGCTGTGCAACTAGATTGATGTGGTATTCTTTCATATTTCAACCATTGTACTTCATAAAAGGCGGACGAGAAGATCACAAGTGATTCATCTAACTTTTATGTAGGTGTTTTAAATTCTGGTAGCCTGGGGATAGACAGTGCACACTGTTAAATTCTTTAACAATGCTTTTAGTCACACAGTGATTCTAAATTTAAACATCCACTCAGGAAATGTTTGTTTAGAAGTTGTCTTCAGTCATTTTACCAATAGAAGCTCAATCATTAAAACAAAGTCCTTTCAACCTGAGCAGAAATTATTCCTCAGATAAAACCATATCATCTGTGTACACATACTTCAAAAAAAGTCTCTGACTTGTTTATCTATGCGGATGGCATGTATTTGTAATACAATGTAGCGCACAGCATGCCTCTACATCTCCTTAGTAGTTTTCTATTACAGTACTACAAAAAGCCTATTTCTGTTTACACAGCAAGCTTGCATCAAGCAGGGGATTGTGCACATAAAATTACCATAATAGGCGTCCACAAAATCTGCTAATGTGGTTTTCTGGATGATAGGGCATGGAGAGACACAGGAAGCAACAGACTCTCCAGCAAAGACAGGACAATCTTTACTCAATCCTCATTTTTCCAGAGCCTGTTTAGTACATAGGTGTGCAGCCACCTTAGGTGTGGAGAGGTTACCCCCACATCTGGAGAAATGAGTTTGACCCTCTCAAAGGGCACAGGAAGTTGCCCCCGAAAGCTGCAAACAAAAGCAGCAGTGGCGAGCAGGAAACCAGAGCGCCATTCATCGCGGCTAATGACTTGTTCATTAAGAGTGATGATGGATAAAAACTTCTCACGCTGAGATGAAATCAAGATTTATATGCGTTGTTTCCTCACCCAACTTGTGGGAAGATCATCATCATTTAATTCTATCTCTGCGGCCGGTGATGGGCATCCAGAGAGAGGGCTATCAAACGGTGCAGTCAGCTGGCAAAATCCAAAACGTGCCGTTGGCACATCTGGAGCTTGCCGTCGCAGCTGAGGGTGAGCAATGGCTGCTGGCGGGAGGCCAAATTACAGGCAGAGACGCTTCAGGACTCCACAGCCTCCACCCTGGCTTCTCCTCGTTTAGATCATCATCATTATTTATTTGCTTATTTATTTTTTTTCCCATTATGTGTGCTGTGTTGCATTTCAACTGGACTTTTTTATTTTATTATTTCTTTCCCCGGCATTCAGCGTATTATCACACCGCACTAGACCCTCGACCCACCTCCCTCTGTAGGTTCTTATCGCGAGCTGGAAATAGGCCCCAAGACAGTTCATCAGTGTCCTTCACCCTGCTATCTGCTGCTCCCAACTTTTATTAAAACTTCAGCCTTTATCAGCTCCTGGGTAATTCAGGCATGACAAATTGGGCACCAGATGCCACCTCAATTTGAGGCCGCTGTACATCTCTTGCTCCCCTATCAAGACAATGGGAGGTGGCAGGCTGAGACATTGTGGGATTTTCACCTTTACCCCAAAACATCAGGTTGCTTCGACATATGCCCTGCATTTAACTCAATGCTATATGCAATTCACCGCTACTGCGCTACTGTATGTGTCTATGTGGCTACATCAGTGCTGTGATCTTTTTTTGTTTGTTGATAGTTTGAATATAAATTGTGGATTTACACAAAACTAATTGAATGCCAGGTTGCCTTGAAATAATTGTAATAATAAATAAAATAAATAAATATATATATAGTATAGTATATAATACATTCAAATCCTCAAACAACATTGAACATCTTGATTTGTTACAGTATTACATACATCTTATATAAATGTTCCACTAGAAAATGGTCTTGCTTGATGTCAGTATAGACCTTTCTTTAAAGTGACCCAGAATTGGCAGTGTAAAAGTATAAACCTTCCAGTTTACCGTACAAACAGCCATCAACTTATTTCACAGAACTTTAAGACCCATGAAAACCCTTACATGTGTTTGCAGTGTATTTGGCTGATTAAACAGCTTCTCATGTTAAAGCATAATGTTATTATTCAAAATGGTTTCATATAGTCAAAAGAGACTAATCCTCCAGTGTACTGTATATACACACCAGACCTGAGAACAAGACTACAATAACACCTGTGGATGGCGTTTCAACAGTAAAGCTTAAACTTATTCTGTAGCCCTTCAAGGTCAGCTTGCCTAAGACATGTTTGTTCTGAAAATGGTGTGCACCGTTAACTCTAGACCAGGGGTATTCAACTCCGGTCCTGGAGGGCCACATCCTGCATGTTTTAGATCTCTCCCTGCTCCAACACACCTGATTCAAATGAACGGGTTATCAGGCTTCTAACAACTTTGAATCAGGCGTGTTGGATCAGGGAGAGATCTAAAACATGCAGGGTGCGGCCTTCCAGGATCGGAGTTGAATAGCCCTGCTCTAGACGTTGTGACACGGAGTGCATGTGGGTCTTGTCTTGATTGGTTAAAGATGGCCCAATCATCTGTTAGCACAGTGTATGAAGTTTACAGTCGAACATTTGTTGTTCCGATTAGTTGAAGATCAGATTAGTTGAATCCCATGCAACTGATTTGATTGTCACATCTTTCCACCACCTCTTGCAAAAGGTTATCAATTGAGAGTTAAATCTTGAAAAGTGTGCATTGTTTTTTGTGAAACAATGGGAAATTATCTTTGAAGAACTTTATCTCGCATTTAGTGGGCGTGTCAGGGAGCTTACACCCAATCAGGAGCCTTGCGTACTGTACTGTATATAAACCCTACTGTATTAAAAAATACTGCGCTCAATGGATCAACCTAGTTATTTACAAATATGTCCACTGCAGCTACAATCGAACATTACAAGACACGTTTGTGAAAAGTATTTTAGAATGTTATTTAAATCATTTTCATTAGGCTCTTAAAATAAATAAATAGCATATTTGGCATTCTCAGCTGCTGTATTTGCAATGTATAACACAACGTTATGTTCAACACATCATTCCATTTAAAGAAACATTTTTATGCATTTTGTCAGGGCTGAACATGGCCCATGGTTATGTGCAAAGTGGGACATATCATAGAGCTTGCAACATAGACTGTTCTTCAGTAGAATTTTCTCCCGAGGACACCACTGCCAAGCTTCCCTGTTTTTTCAGTCTGTAGTTGCATTTTTATCATAACAATTTGTTTAACTAAACTTACATTTGCTGGTTTGGTATTTATGTGCTGTTTCTTTGAAGGAACAGCCCATAATTAATGCGATCTCATATCCTACAATGAGTGAAACAGCGCCCCTCAAAATGAATGGCGAATGTGTGGAGAAACACGATATTGCAGTCCTACTGAAGTGAGGTGTTTGAGCCCAATTAACGCCCCTTCGTAATAAAATTTAGTAAGATTAATCAAATTAGGCTATCTTCAGGTCGCATGTCAAACCGTATCAAACTGATTAGTAAAGACTATCCAGAGGAAGCCAACATCCCACGGCGCTTCCACTGAACACAGTGAGCAGGCCTAATGGACATGTAAAGCTATTCAGAACATGGATTCATATGTATGAAAAGAACGCGTCGGTTATTTTTGATCGATGAACCTTATGGACTAAAGGGATAAAAACAAGGAATTGGCAGTTTTGGACACATATTCAGACTTTATGGTTGCTTCAAAGGTAAAGTTTTGTTTTTTTTGTTTACAAAGGCCAACTGGTATGTCTTGAATCAGTTACCGTACTTTTATGCTAATTTTCTAGGTTAACTGAATGATTGATTTGAGGATAGGCCTAATCTAACTGTTATTGACAAAAATGAGATATAGCGTCAGATCATAAACAGCTTGGAACAACAGTAGCTCGAGCGATAGTGTATGGTCAACGTAAAACTTTAAAAGTCTTCAGATTGAGTTTGTGAATGACGTAGACTATTCATCATATAGTTACTGTCCTTTACCGAGTAAGCAGCATGTCAGTCAGAGTGTTACGAGGGAACATATTCATGGGTGGTGGGCACTGACTGGGTAGTGCTGCACGATAACATTGTGCGTAGGTCTATATGGTACCGGGCGCTACCGTGCGCTCTATCACATCATCCTGCTCTCAACATGCAGGTAAATCTGAATCAATTATGCTACTTTGCTGCTCGTTGTTTCCCTAAAGTTAGGCTAAATGAATGAATTGAGTTGTGGATACTGTTCTATTGTCCATATTGACAAGTATAGCTTACTAACTTACGCAATAGCAATCAGCATAGTACACTATCAGACAACAGTGATGAAGCGAGCGATGCAGTGGACATTGCGAACATAAACTTTTAAATGTCCTAAAATTAATTTGTGAATGGATTATTTTATTTTAGGTTACTCTCTCATCTCACGTACGTAGATTACTTGCTAGCTTCCTCAAACTTTCCCCACGCCACGCCACTGCTGCTCTTAAATCGCTATTGAAGCGATCTGGTGAAAATGTTGGCTAGTTATTTTGTCCATCCATAATGCGGGTGGACAAAGTATAGCTGCTGCTATCATGCAAATCTGATATTAGAAGAGATTGCAGTCAATGGCAAAAATACCTTTTTGACTTGTGTGTGCGTGTACTGTATGTGTGCATGTGTGCGTGTGTGTGTATATATATATATATATAAATGATTATGTAAAAAAATCTGAAAGCCATACCAAACTGGACCTGCTTCAGGACCCGACAGACACAATTAGTTTTCCACGAGGCTTTTGATGGCACTCATCTTGATCTCATGGACATGAAGAGAGCGGGACGGCTCAAATTTACCATCTCCTCCTACTGCACATTTCATTTTGGGCATGTTTAAAGATAGGATCCAATTTATGATGCATTTAAAAAGAGGGAATACAGAACGGAGTTGCTGATCCCCTTCACTCAAATGGTGTTTACGCTCTGTTAAATAAAAGCACAGCACCTTCAGAATAGGCTATAAGAATCAATCATAGCCAGTAATTCATTTCCATTACAAAGATGAATAATCCTGAGTATTTTGAAGTCAAAGCAGAGCATGGGTCCTAAAACAGACAGTCAGGGCAATGCGAATTGCACCCAGTGGACATATAGAGAAACAAGCTTAGTTCAGTTACTGAAACATATTCGTTATTAGATGGTCTCTACTGTACCCAGACGTGGAAATCATCTGCTCCTCAGGGGACACACTCAGAGTCCTGTCTGTAAATAAGAGCCCATGATAGAGGGGCAGTGGGCGTGAAGCATGAGATTGGAAACCGAAGGCATCACACTGGGCTGTTGGGCCTTGGTGATGTTTGGGAACACATAACTCTGCACACAGGCCCTGAAATTGTCATGGGCCGCAGTCAACACTGCTACACACTAGAGTTCTCATGTAGGCTACTGCCTTCCCAAACGCTGTCCCTGTTCTTTCAACACTGAGTCTCTGTCTAATTAGGCAATGATCAAAGCCCTAAGCGATGGATCTGAGGAGACTGATGTTATTGGATACTGTAGATTCTCACTCATTATCCCAGCTGGATTCCATTTTAATTTTCATCCAGGTTTGGTCCTTCGATGCCCAGCACAGTATTCCTGGCCAAGATACCAGCTGTGTTCCACGGCTAAAATGTGTTTTAAGAGCTGCTGCAGGATGGTAATGTGTTGTGCAACCTGCCAGCCCATGAGCATCCCGAGGCAAATGGGAAAAGCAGTGGTTAAAAAGCAGGGGTGTTCTTTGGTCCAAAGCCAAGAAGTAATCTACCACATAACGGTAAGGCTTAACCCGGGGGCCATCATTTGGGATATGTTTCCCCGAAGGCAACATTTTTAGGAAGGCCAACTCGTTCTTGGATGCCAATGGAATTTGGCACCAAATGACTCCTTTAGTCAATTAACATAGTAAATTAAAAAGCACTTTATGTAGCCATGTTAAGTAAATTAGTGAAACAAAATAATCTAACAATGAGCCTGCATTACCCAGCAGCCAGGAGTATGTTGCGTGGAAAGGCAGCCAAGAGTGACCTCAAAGATGGAACCAAGATGAGCCTGGGCTCCTTTTACACCCATTTACCTATTGGGTTGATAAATAAACCAATTCCCTGGTTGAAGAGCCTTTCATTTTGGCAATTTGTTACGTCACATAAGTTTGTTGGGCAAACTGGACTTGGGTACAGAAGCCTGTGATGAATAGTATCCATTAGGCTGGAATCCTACAAACCTTAAAGTGAAAACATACCTAAAACAAGAGCATCATTAGGAAAATGAGCAAAGACCTGAACCTGGAGTGTTTCTGAGCAGAGATGAATGATGGCATCACACCCCGGTCCATTATAGACTCTATTTATACACATGGACACAGAGGAGCAACACTAGTTAGAGGCTTCTTTCCAATTAGGTTATTACTGGTCTGGGAGTCTTTCTACTCAAGCGAATCATAAAAATCACATCTTTAATCAAGCGTATGGGGAAATTGGTTGTTTTAGGGCTTTCATGGTTTTAATAAGCACCTGTTTACCACTTGCACTGAATGATTTTGTCACTAATTACAGTATATTCTACATTGACAACTCCAGTGATTTGCAAATGCACATGCAAGTGTTAAAATATGTCAAAATGACATGATTTATGGCTGAATTGTAGAGAATAAATGTATTTATTTATTTATTTATTTATTTATTTATTTATTTCACTCTTTCCCATAAATACACTCTTTCCCATTAGTCTTTCCATAATCTACACTTCCTGGTTGGGCGGACCTTATTGTGCAGCATTGCTAATACAGCGTGGGTCTGGTGTGATCCCGTCTTGAGTGACAGGCCTGGCGAGCAGCCGCGGTATTCCCCGCGCTCCCCCTCCTCAGCACAGGGGGGCGCGGCGGCAGCGGCCTCACTTGAAGTCAAGCAAAGAATAAAGGATTGCCCTCTGTATTTTTTCATTAGACTTTTCTTTTGTTACTGAATACATAAATCCATTGTGGCGAGATGTAATATGTATGGTGGCGCTCCACCTGCGGACGTCTCATAATGGCTGCCATGTCCCTCCAGTCAGGGATGATAAGTGAACCCACCATGAATGTTAATGATAGTGATCATTCTGAACCAGCCCTCCTCTCTGTCTTCACCACACAGACACCCCCGCGTACATGTCACACACAGGGGTGGCAAGGTTCAAGGGACTAAAATGAAAACAAACACTCAAGGAAATATATAAATGAATAAGGAAGGAAATGAATGGATGAATAAATGAATATAGCTCCCCGTTGAAAAAACAAAACAAAACAAGAACATGGCGATGATGAAGAGGCAATCTATATCAGGTGCGCAGTGCCTCCAGACTTTTTGGGGGATTTGGTGAGAATTCTGAATTTTCTGGTCAGGGTTCATTTTATGGGGTTGAATAATTATTGTGTCATTTAAGGTGTGCTGTATAATGATGTCATATTTTGTGGTATGTAGCAGTATGCTAAACTATTATTTACAAAGCCAGCAAGCAGTGGGGCGCAGGTGGGTCAAACAGATGTGGCTGTTTACATGAACACAATAGTCTGGGCTTTTTATCTGGCCATTGCTTGCAAATGGCTTTGACAACCTGCACACTTGCAGCGGCAGACAAAAGGCCTGATTCAACTAATCAAAACGGACAATGGTGAAATCACGATGGCCAACACATAGCAAGAAGCAGGAGCCAACAAATGATGGGCTTACAACTTAAATAAACCAAAACAATCCAAAAACAATTCTAGAATGCCGAATAGCTAGCTATGTTACCAAAAGTGTACAGTTTGGTGTGGTGATTAAACCACATCCGTGGTCAGCCTCCACTCATCGCGTCCTACATCAGTACTCTCTGCTTGTCTGCTTCATCACTTCGGTGGGTTGTTTTCATCAACACAGTGGCATCTCCAGGCAACTTACCCAGCCCAACTAACAGGCAGGGGAGAAAGAAAAACGCAGACCCTAAGCCAACTCATCCCCCTCTGTATATATCACCGCTTCCTCCTTGCATAACTTTGCCAAAGTCCTTGGAACTTGCCAAATCTGGTCATGCCTGCTTAGCTTGCTGGACTGATTGTGCCAGAAAAGAAAATAAGCCACAGATGTATACAAACTCCTGGTGGTGCCAGTGTAGAGACAGTTAATGGCTTCATCGCAGCCTCCCTTTGTAGCTGGACACAGGTGGGGATAATTAGAGATCTCTCCCCTCTCAAAGTTAATTCTTTAGCCGTTGTGACAACCGAAAAGAGGCTAGTACTCTGTACCCTGTGAGATCCCCCTTTCACACCCCATCCCAGACCAAGCAACACACCACCAATGAGAAGTCAGCTGAAATACTTCAAACCTATTGAAATACATCTGGGCTGGGCATATCAATAGTTAGGTAACAAAAGAGCAATGGAGGAAGCTCCAGAGGAACAGAACTGCATCGAGACATCACAACAGCAGCACCGCAGAACTTAACACAGAACTTAACACAGAACAACGAGCCAAGAGTATTTTGTGGCCAATACAAAGCTATTGTTGAGAAAAAGCACACAGCTCAAGTATCAAATGAAAATAATATTCCATCACTTGCTTTTTATGTTTCTGAAAACAACAAACGTGTTGTGAGCCACAGTAAAGCGTCTCAATCTGAGACTGCCGCCTCATTTAATAATTGATGTTCTAGCTCCAGATGTTTGAATGAGCGCCAAAGTGTGACCCCGGTGATGTAATGAAATAATCCTGCATGAGCAGCTCCTGATGCAAGGCGTAGTACTATCATATAGCGTGTGCGCTTCAAGACATGAAAGCCTTTTCCCTCTGTTAGCCTGAGTGACAGCAGAGAGACGTGTCTTCAGATGAGAGAAGGCGAGTCTCATTACGGCGTATTTGGTTGACACTGAGTGATTCAAGTGTTCCCGGACAATTCAGACACACTGATATAAAACACATTAAATGTCTTTCACAGCGCTTTACCTGACACTGTTCATCTACACTCATCTATTATCCCTGACGAGCCCACTTTTGTCACTGTTTAAAGTCTGAGATCAGGACTTCAGTCAGCACAGAGAAAAAAGAAACTAGAAGGATAGGCAGACACATTTAGAAGAAAAATTATTACACTGCGTCTGTACTATATCAATTAATTATACAAATGTTTACAAACTCACAATGTAAGATTTAAAATGTTTGCAGTTATTCATATTAATATTGATTGTTCACAGCTACTGTATAATAATAATAAAAATAAAAACAATATTAATAATAACTTTCTTCCCCTACATTTTTTTATTTAATATTACACAAAAATTTTATATATAGAATTGTGTGTTGTTTGAGAAGAAACATGAACTACAAATGGCCATACATTTCCTATTGCAAGTCATAATACAATTGTCATACAATAATTGTGAAAATGAAGCATTAATTCATAAGAACTCAGAAACAGGTGACATGCGGACATAACTTGATCAACCTGACAGTCTCCGTGACAATGAGAACTTCCACATGTTCCACAACACAGAGAAAGCTACACCTTCGCCTCAGGTCTGGCTAAAGACATCATAATATAAAAGCCGGTGGGTGACTAACCTGTCAGTATACTACAACGATTCAAACCCTAGAAAGATACACAATACGTCCAACAACAGCAAACAAACAAACAAAAACCCCATTGTTCACTTACGTTTACGTAGAAACATTTTCGCTTAGCGAGATGAAGCGTGTTAGCAAAAGCAGACTGTAAGTGAAGTCACAACCTGTAGCAACAGTCCACAGTTTGAAGTTGATACTTAAGACTTTAGAGTAGAGCCAGAATCACTCCTCTTTGACACCGGGGCACTAATCCTCATTCCTGCTGCAAAGGCTTTGGGGCGCGCGTGTGTGAGGCGAGGATGGAAGCTGGATGGAGGTGATGAGAAGGCAGGTGAGTGGAAGGCATGCCAAGCCCAGTGGTCTGCAGGTATGAGGGAGAGGGAGGCTGTCACATCCTGCTGACAAAGCCCAGACAGATGAGAAAATCAGCAGCCCCAGACCTGGACAGCTTCTCAACACCACTGGCATTCAGTGTTTTCACCACAGCTTTCTACAACATTGCAACCACTTTAAGGCTACCTCTCTTGTTATAAAGAACTGTATAGTCACCATGGTGAGGTTCTTCTTTAGTAAGAGACAGCTAACTGAGAATTAAACACAGTAAAGTGTATGAATTTCAAAAATATTGCAACAAACTAACTACAACAAATTTATAAATACAGCTGTGTTGATACATGTGCTCAGTTTAGAACAAAAAGATCATTGGAATAATATAAACATGTATGCATTTATTAGTGATGTTTTTAAAGGTAGGACATGTATGTATTTATTAGTGTTTTTAAAGGCAGGACATGTATGTATTTATTAGTGATGTTTTTAAAGGTAGGACATGCATGTATTTATTAGTGATGTTTTTAAAGGCAGGACATGTATGTATTTATTAGTGATGTTTTTAAAGGTAGGACATGCATGTATTTATTAGTGAT
>JAODTR010000024.1:3685637-3708247 GCA_025399935.1 Amblyopsis rosae
ATATACACACTATAGCACAGGAAAAGAGCTGTACTAAAAATCATTGAGTTCATTTGAAAGATATGACAAGTTTATAATGCAGATTTTGTAGTTTTAGTTTTATAATTTTAGTGGCCATTAATAAGCACCATGTCCAACAAGTGAAACTCATCCCTCACCAGCCATTTGCAAACTATCAATGTAATCAGTTTCTCTGTGTTGAAAAATGCAAAAAGATAAGTCTGAGCAATGATTGCAGCCTAGGTCAAAACACAACAGTATTGCAACATCTCTGATATGCCGATACATTATATAACATTAGCTTAAGGTAAACTCTAACAGGTTCAGGCTATAAACTCCATGTTGCCATGTTTATGTATTTGTAGTGCGGCATTTTTCCATCAGCCATAAACTAAATAAATATGATATTACTAAAATATGAATAACTTGTAATGCAGCAGTAATGACACTGTACATTTACTAACAGTGACGCAACATCAGGGTCAAGTGTTTCTGAGCATTTTATTGTTCAGACACTTTTAGGGACCTCTGTCTCCCTAAATATTATTCATATAAAATCAATGTGGTTAAAATGTTCAAGGAGGATATTAGGACCATAAGGATGAATTAAACATTAAGAAACTCTATTAATTTCAGCAGTACATGGCGTCATATTTAAATTTAATAGAAAGTTTTTAATGAAGCAGACTGGAAAAGGAATCCACTCCTCCATTACAAGATGATGGATAGATGAGAAAGGTTAGCAGCCACTCATTAACACTCTCTTAAATTACCAAAGTACTTGCAGCTTTTTTTTCACCTTTCATTTTTCCCCTTAAATGAGATAAAATAATATTGAGGGGATGGGCGCTGAATCAAGTCCAAGCATAATTAAATACACTGATGGGGTGAAAGTGTTCTCTGGCGATACTGTTGAAAATACTGCTAGACATCAAGATCAAGGAAAGCGCTTCCTTTTCAAATACATACCCCTTGGGAGGTTGAAAGAGCAGGGCCGGAATTAAACATATAAGTGTTCTAAGTGAAAAGGTTGAAAATATTTATGTGCTTGTTACTTTGCTGTCTATAGGGAACCATTACCCTTATATAGTATTTCAGCCAGTATATACTAATACTAGTATACCATGACCATCATATGTAATATAATATGAACATTGCATGTTACAGCTACATTAAGTCACATTTATTGTAAATATAATTTGATCTAATCTGTCTCAAAATAAGATACAAATTAGAAAGAAAGAAAGAAAGAAAGAAAGAAAGATGCAGTAGAATGAGGATATAGAAAAACATTCAGACTGCAGTATCCTCTTGTCACCAGAGTGGCCACTAATTAGCAGGCTATTACAGGGTAAATACATATGAACATTTGGAGGGCATTCAAGTTACAAATCCAGTCACACACTGTAAGAGTCACTAGATATGCTAAAACAGATACAGTATCACTGTAATGTTCTATTTGTGGACATATAGCCTTACATAAATTGTAACCTGTCAGCTTTATTTTCATATAGTAGGTAAAGAAATACAGTAGATATAGAAAAAGGAGACAGCGGTAACAGAGCATCTGATAAAAAACTAGAGGTCATAAGGTAATCTTCATTGTGCTGAGTGCTATAGAATTGCAGCCACTTGGGATGTGGCTATATAGGACAACCGCTGCTAAAACACTGCCATGCAACCCCATGATTATGACTTGATCCTTTCTGCAATGGAAGCTCACGCTATGGTGGATATCAAGTACCCTGAGGCTTACAGCACCCGGCCCAAGGCCTAAAAGGTAAAAGCATCAAATATAGATTCAGAGGTGGCAGATGTTTACATGGATACACACACATTGGCTCCCATGTAGAGGAATCTGATGAGTGCTAAGCAGATGGGGGTGGGGGTTCTCTATAGTATAGCGCTGGCAAAGCAGATCATTACACATGGGTTTTAATGCAACCCCAAGTGACGATATACCACACCCCTCTCCTGTCAGCGAATCATTATGCTGTGATCATTAGTGGCATTGCTGGGCATGGCTGGAGCCATATTGGCAGATGAACCGTGCCTGTCCCAGCCAGGCTCAGTAGTCTAGTGTCTTCAGACATGAGGATGAAGACATGTTCACCAAACACAAAGCAGAGTGGAGCCACTCTTCAGCTTCACATCAAACCAAATGACTCATGTATCACACATTGAGGTTTGTTCTGTTTTATACGGACTTAATAGTGATTTGCACCACAGTAATAGAAACACAAACACTGAATCTGGAGTTTATCTTGAGTTCTCTTAAACAGAAGCATGACTAACATGGTTTTATTCATCTACTATTCTGGTTCTCTGCAACGTATTACTCAATAATGTTATCCCAAATAATGAATTAATTAAAGTAATACAGTGTATAAGGATACATTAATGTTTTGGATGATATGGACTTGTCCAAATATGTATCAGACATAAACATGCAGTTAAAGTCAGCTACTTGTACTGTAACTATTAAAGAGTAACTGCACCTCAGCTCTGAGCCTGACTCAGCCCACTACAACTTCAAGGAGCTGAGAGAGAAGAGGGGAGGGGCTGAGAGGAGGACCTCCATTAACATTAACGTTGACATTAGAATTTGATGACATATGAGCGTATTAAGTGTACCGGTGAAAACCAGCCAGGTCCTGCGGTGAATTTTTATGGATATGACGTGTAGTTCTGTTTTCAGCCCATACAATGCAAATATTTATAAAAACAGGAATTGCATTAATAATAACACCAGCATTGATGTGTCTCATCACAGATCAATCCTATTACTTTGTTTACAACTTTTAAAATTTTTTTTTAGGTTTAGGTGCAGTTACACTTTAATGTAGCTTTGTGCTACCATCCACTCACCCATCAATGTGAAACCACTTAGCTATCCTCTCCACAAGTATGGCAAACATCATCTAAATATATACATATTTAGCTATATTAGTATATAGCTAACAATATGAAATGATTTACAGTATTATATACAGTATATACTGTAGCCTATACAGTATATACAGACACTGTATGAATAATAATACAAATTAATTTGAAGCTACCAGTATATAAAACACAACGTGGTTATATCAATTCACATGACAAATCACTTTTTGAATGTTACTACTATGAAAATATTTTACATTACAATTATTCCATATGCCTGCAATGATTGATTTTATGAAGACTGCTGGCGACATGCTGAGCTCTGGGATTGCGCTCTTCTGTGATGCAGCAAACTGCAATGTATGCAGAATTGCTTCTGCTCTGTGACCTGTAAATAATTGATAAATCAATTTTCTTGACTACAACACCAAATAATGAAGCAATGCAATTCTTATCAATTACATTTTTGTCTTAATTTTTGAGTTCACTTAGCACAACGCAGCATGGCGAAGCACCACGCCATTTTTCAATTAAAAGTTCCAGATGTTTTTTGAGGCTTCAGTAGACACAGGCAGTTGTGAGAAATGCTCTATCTGCATTGTAATAATCACTACAACATCAGCTCTGGGCTGCATTTACATGCTCATGTTTTATTCCAGGCCTTTTTCTAATGTGCCGCTTAATTATACCGAGCACAGACAATGTCAGACCCCCATAGCCCCAAATGTATTATTGCACTGTGTGAAGCAGCAACCTCATCAAACCTAGCAGCCATCATCACAACACACCACTCTGCTTAGTACGTTCACAGTCTGGAAGGATATCATGCTGATTATAACTGCATCGCCTGTGCTGATACACTTTTTTATAGTACATTTTGGACATTTTATCTATTTTCTAATGTCATGGTTATAGTAAATGGAATAAAACAACAACCGGTTATTCTTGCTATGTAAAAAGCCTTAGATTAGTATTGACAAATACTAATATTAGTACTGTAGTAGAAGTACTAGTAGACTAGTAGCATTATATTTGTGCTGACTGCATATCTCAGGGAAATACAGACCTTGACATACTGTACCTGTTACTGCAATTCATTTACAGTAAAACCTGGTTGTTTGGTTGTAGCACCAAATGCATATTCATATGGTATATTGGTATAAAAGAGGCATGCACACAGAAGTACAAAAGTGCACAGTACATACAGTCGGAAATCACTTCTCTTACAAACACAAGCAGACAGACAGCTATGGTAAGGTCACAAGTCTCGTTACAATGAGCAGACAGCGGATATATCCCCGGTGCATCCAGCAACTCAACCCTGGCCAGGTTACAGTACATTCCAATCCTCGAGAAAACAGCCAAGCATGGAAGAAATATTCTTATTTTGACTGTGTTTTTTTTAAGGTCAGAATATGAGAATGAGAATACAGTCTCTTTTACAAAAGGCAATCAAATCTGGCAGTCATGTGTAAAGATACTTATCTGCCTGGAAAGTATTTCAACACCATATTTTTGTGATAAATGTAAATCAATGCTGACAGCAGCTTGTCAGGGTTATGTATTCACAACATCTGATCTAAATAGAGAGAAAGAAATGAAGAAATATGGAAAAGTACAGTGGGAAGAAATGTAAAACCGTAACCCACATATTTACTGGTAATAAAATATTTCTGTAGGAAAAGCTCATCCTATCAAAATGCTTACCCACTCAACATTACATATGGCCTGAGCTGAGGTGTGTTCTCACTTTAGTTTTATTTGTAATTTGGCACATTACATTGCTTGAACAAATGATATCCAACACATTCTGTGTTTAATAAACAATAGTTCCTTTCAGATAATGTTTTGCGCTTGTGTTTTGTAAGCCCACACTGCATTCCCTTATAATGCACTGTATTAAATCAGATATCCGTAGTCACTTTTAGACACACCATGTTTACATTTCATGCTCATGCAATTTCATGAATCCAGTGATATATATCAATAATGTGCATATTCCAAGTAATGTATTATATGGAATTTTGGAATATCGATATACAGTATCTTAAATGTTAGTGAAATATTAGCATATTAATGCAATTCAAAGCAATTCAAAGTCAATGTCACCAGGTAATCTGATATTCAGAGAATCTTTTCCAATGAGAAGTGATTTGGGCACGGACAAAGTCACTTTTAGAGCTGGTACACTACCAGAAAGTGTGGAAATATCGCTCAACCAGCAAAACAAGTTCCCAATTCAGGCAAGCGGTGTTAATCAGATTTCCTCACCAGAGCTGTAGTTCATTGTCATTGCTAATGGAGCCTCCACTGCAGGTTGTAGCTCTTCAGTAAATTAGTGTGAAGTCTTCTCCCAAAAACATTGACTAATACTGCACTTAATCTTGGAAACACTCAACTCCTATGAAAAATCTCATCTGAAATGACACTGATGCATCGGAACATTGCCCTGCATTGCATTCATCATGTTCCTGACAAAATTAATCTTGATAGACTGAAACCAAATTACACCTTGGTTCACACCCATTGCTCATGAGAAGGACTGAATAAATATTAATTGATTATATGTGTGGTTTCTTCTCAGCACGGTACAGCTCTCTGGTTCTTTTGTGAAAGAGAATAAAGATTTGTAGTATACAAAAATTGTAGTATTTGCATGTGAGCACAAAGATGAAGACGGGTTTTAAAGGACAACTTTATATAAGTGAATGGCAATTTATCTGTTTGAAACATGAAAAGTCTTAATCAAAGGGCAAGTTGATACTAAGAGTTAAAAAAGGAACATGTTTCAGCATGGTGCCTTAATCAGGATGTGAAAAATGAGGTAGTTAACGGACCCATGCCCTGATTGAGGCACTATGCCATGACCATGTTGGATGATTTTAATTACTTTAACATTAACTGGCTATAGAAACGGTATTATGGTTTGTTTGTTTTTACACATTCATTTCACCATAATGAACTTCCTTGTTTCACTGCATCCAACTTTAAATTATTGAAAAAGTAAAGATATTGTAGTGAACACAATTTCAACTAATAAATATTGTATCATGCTTATTAGGTTAGAGCAATGATGTTTTCAGTAACATTTACCTCATTTATAGTAGCAGCCACTTTTAATAGAAATAAATGTATAGTAAAAATAGGTTTACTGGTATAGGGGTTAACTATCTCAATAAGGTTCAATACAGCAAACCAGGCAAATGGCCTCACACACTACTAAGCAAGTTTGATATTTATAAGTATCTTAGAGGCAGGGTTAATCATTCTGGAGAATGCTTGCTAACTTCAAGCTCAAATCATAACAATATGCCTCCGTGGCGCAGCCCCACACATTGAAACCCATTGTGAAGCAATGCATAGTACTACGGCTTTGTTGATGTGAGCGGTACGGTATTTTTTCAACACGTACAGAGAATTATAAAATAGCTAAATGTGAGGATATATTTCTTGAATTTGACAATGTATATTCTAGGGGGGGATGCAGGGGACGAGTCCAGTTGTTAATATATTAATTAAAATTAATTAATTGACAATTGACATGAATATGTCACATGCATATTTACTTCCCCGAAAGAACTGTAGAAAAGTATTGTATGTTAATGTTCAAACAAAATCTACGCCCATGAGCTGACTATACCTTTAATTGGAGTATCACAGTATAAGTCTGTTATTGAGACAACTGGGTAGCATAGTCAGCGTTAGAGCTGCCTTTTCAATCATCTGATACATTTCTTACCTGACCTGTCAATTTCTGCTGTTCATCTGAATTTTCCCCTAAGGAAAAGTGTTATCTTAACATATCCTAATAGATATTAAAACATTTTTTAAGCTATTTGAAAGGAGTGTCAAACATGTATTGTACTTATACAATCTTAGCATCATGAATGCTTTGCAACTTAATTAATTTCAAGAAAACTCCAGTCTTTAGCCTTGCCAACTATAAACAGACATGCAAAGCTTACACTATTTGTCTTCCAAATTAACTTATTTTTCACCACTAATTAAAACATGTTGAAATGAAGAGCAACATTGAAAAGGGGAAACATTTGTTTAGGAAGTGCACAGTCATTCATTTAGATGTGTGTGTGCTTGGCTTCTGGTGAGAGAAACCAAAGTGATGTACGAACACAGAGCAAGTTGTTGTCACTAAGGTAGAGAGCATCGTTTGTATTGCTCCAGTAGCACTGACATGCCAAGTGGATTGACAGGGACTAGAAATATTGGGAGGTTTGCCAACCTCCCCAGCCACCGCGTTTTGGAATAGATCATCACAGTGCTTCCTTAATGCACCATAATCTATTAGCCTCACATGCAAGCTACCAGGAATATGTTTTGATACGGGGGAGGCACCAGCAGGGTTATGGGGGGAGTTGTGAAGGTGGGGGGGTCCTAGTGAAGCCCCAGGCTACCTAGGATGCATACATACCCAGGTGCTGGTGTCAGCTGGAATCCTGCTCCAGCTGCTCGCCACAGATTGATTTAATTATTTACGTCCTCTTTTTTAATTATTTCTTGTAAATTCATTGTCTATACACTTCTTTTAAATTATGTGTTATTATTGGCTTTAAATTAAAAATAAATATATTAAAAAAAAAACAGAATTGGAAATTTGACATTTTAATTATGTTGAATCCACATTATAGCCTGCAGTATATTTTATTTTAGAAACGTTATCTTCTAATAGCAGCTATGTATAAAAAACACACACATTTTTCACCTAATCTACTTTAATTTCATTTGATTCATTTTCAAGCATAATGAAACAGATTCATTGTATTATAGATGTACTGTATTGTTACAGTCCATAAGTGTTTAAGGAGATTTCTGCTCTGCTCAATGACTTTGAGGTTGTGGGACAATGCATTATCAATTCTTAATGATTGAAATGACTAAAGTTCTTTTTTTCTCTTATCTGATCTTATAAAGGGCAATGAAAAAACCCATCTTTTCACTGAAACCCATCCTCAATCATTGTTAATGTTAACTTCATGTACACATAAGAGGGCTGATAAAGAATCATTAGTCTCGTTAATGGAATCACAGGTCCAATCCCTCCATCCTTTCCTATTGAAAAGCGCTCTTCATTTCAAAGTTGTTCTGCTTTATTAAAGCTCATTACCATTTCTCTTTTAATAAGAGCTCTTTAAAGTCATTACCTGCAGTGGAGTTAAAGGCTCAGCTATTAAAAGGTTACTTTAATGTGAATAATGGCCTCCCGATATACTCAAGTTAATTACTATTGGAAACTGGTTCAAGTTTAATTTAATGCTTAAATGTTAATGAAAGATATGCCACAGTACAATGAAATGACAAACGCAATTTCTCGGGCTGTTTGTGCTATCACCCTATACTGAAATGCTCATCTTCATTTCCACCACCTACAATGCCTTAAAGTGTGTCAAAAGCACTGATACTATTATTTTCGTAGCGTACCACCAGACAATGTAAGCAGGTTCAAATGAGTTTTTACCAAAAGTAAACATTTAGTTAATCTATTTTATTTATGCTAATTGGCCATGCTTACTTTAAGCTCATTATTAAAAGGAAGTTTCAACATAATCATTGTAATACTCATCATATTTGTAATGTGCCATTTTATTGTGTTTGTATGTATTCGTTGTGGTGTTTTCTTTTTCAAGGTAAGTCGAAACATTGCTGCGATCTGTTAGTCAGCCCTCATTTTACCACCTAAGCCTGTCTGAACTACTCTGTGAAGCCCAGGTCTATGAAGTTAACAAAAGTGTGCATGCATTTGCAAGTTAAGTGGTTTTGCAGAATGGGCATGCAATTAAGTATTCATAATACAAAATGTGCACTACAATTACATACAATTATGGTTACTTGACAATAGCACAACCAGTTTATGGCACTGTGTAACTGGTTATCTTCCTCTGAGGGCATAAGGTGTGATGATAAAAGCTGAACTCTTGCGCTCAAACAGTTTTTATCCACCAGTTAAAAGCCTAATTGCAGAGCTGTACAAGAGGCCATGCATATAGTACTCCTCAGTAGCATTAGCGTTGAGAGCTTAGTGCATTATACTTTTAGAAGAACATTACTGTAGTTGAATATAGCTGTATATTTCATACCCAGAGAGAGGGAGACATTATAACTAGTATTTCAGACAATTGCAATAAAACCAGAAACACAGACACACATCAGATGTTGCAGTAGTCTATGATCATCAGGATCAGATGTATTTGCAATGTGTATTTTTACATAAGGGACATTTATCATGTTGTAGCTGGTGCATAATATGTATTTTCAGCAGCTAATCTCCCACCAACCCTCTGGGAGAATAACATGTACAGTAATGTACAGAATTTTGACAAATTCTTGCTGACTGCGATGCTCACAAATCAGCAGATTTCCTTCATTCTCACCATGATGGTATATCATCAGTTGTAAATGACAAACTCCTAAAGAGGAAATATTGTTATTTGCCTGACATTTAACAAGGCATCATCCAAGGCGATAGTTCAAACATGTTAAAATGTAATGTAAGAAATGGTCTTTTCCATGCAGTGCAAGGTTACTCTCATTAAGATGTGATCATTTAGGATATATTGTAATTAAAACAATCTCATGAATCCCATTCTCCCGTCAATGAAATAGAGGAGTGTCACAAAGCCTTCAGTGATTGTATTCTTTCCCCCACACCATAATTGCATATATGAGGGCCCTTACTAAAGTTATCATGCCAAACACCATTTTCCATCATCTCAACAACACGTATTCATGAAAAGGTTTGTTGAGATGTCGTGGATAGATGTTGCTGTAGCTATTTCTCTTTGCAGCTGACAGATTATTTGCAGAACTTCAATGTATCTTTGAAGCCCACGGGTCGCCCACTGCCAGCCAAACACTGTCAGGGAAAGGATGGACAGCCGACTTCCAGTAAAGAATGCTGTGATGAAAAGGCACATGGCAGCCAGCCATTGTTTTTTGATCAAGAGCACGCTTCTTGAATTGAATGCTGACTTTTACTGTATGATCAACTATTTCTGCCGAAAATTAGCTGCAGCATAAACTGTAGCTATGACATTGTGCTTCAGAAAAAATATCCACCCAGTGATTACACTGAAGTCCACCCAAAGCTGTAATCTGATCTGTTGAAGCTACAAATAAGGAGATGTATTTGTTTAGCTTGAATATATTATAATTGCAAGCACCTGTCTGACTGAAGAGATGGAATTTATCTTTTTCTCTATCTTTATAACCCTTTCTTTCACACTTTCAACACTTGAAATATCAGAAATTAATATGAAAATGGCTGCAAGTTTTGAATATCATCATTCAAATGATCTGTATCTGTAAGAGGATTTATTTTTGAAGGAGGTTCTGTGATAAAATAAAGAAAACTTCACCTCACCAGTATTGCTTTGAAGGTCATGCAGAAACATCAAACACTGTACAGTACAGTGTTACCATAAATGTTTATCCGGGGAGTCATGACAGATGCTGACAAGTCACCAGTGAATGCAGCGGGTACATATTATCCTTGAGACAAATAACCTGTAGTGTACCTGCTCCAGGTGTGCTGCTCCAGGTGTGCTGTTCGATTTGCTACTAGATTCTATGATCAGGTGTCAATGACCTTCCTGGGGAAACAATGACCATCTCAAACAGCAGCGTCTCAAACAGCAGCGTCTCAAACAGACGTGTCTCAAACAGACGTGTCTCAAACAGCAGCGTCTCAAACAGCAGCGTCTCAAACAGACATGTCTCAAACAGCAGCGTCTCAAACTGAAAAAAAAAACAGCCCACTAGAAAATAAGCAAGATTAGTCTAGTTATGGTTGGGTGACTCCCATACAAGAGTATGGGAATCACCCAACTTAAGTGGGTTTGACGTGGTTTTAGGTCTGACACAGCAGCTTTAACAGCATGATCACAACACAGAAGATGAATACCGCACATAAACATATAATAAATCTGTGATACCGGCCCCTCTGCCTTGCCCAGTCCTGTAGCACCGCATGTGTACTGTATGTGACAAATCAACAAAGTCATCACTATCTACAGCGAGTACTTGCATTATGCTGATGAATGGAGAAGCCTGCCAGATTACTTGATTTGATAAGCAGTACAACACACCACTAACATAATACATCACAAATTGTTTTGTCAACAATTTATGATACCATTTATCAAATGACCATCGCAGTGGGCTGAATTATGGTGTCACAGCTGGCATAATGTCAATACTGAAGTTGAGGTGAGGGCAGCCTGACCACTTTGATTTAGAGCCACTACAATATGACCTCTCTGGAAATGTTCTAAATGAGAAGACATTTGTACTGTGAAAATGCAATCTAAATGGTAGAATTTTCCATCAAACAATAATCATTTAAAAAAAGAGATCACCAGCGTGTTTAGAATATGTATGAAAATCCAGTTGAACATTATCAATGTATTTCTGCTTAGAAGCAAAGTAATTTAATTAAAATCAAAAAATGTTCAATTTATATTTGTAACATCAATTTGCATCAGACCGTGTATACAATTTAGGCTATATAGAATAACAGTAGATGTCCTAAGCTAAAGAGGACATTCCATGCCCCTTTTCACATGTTAAAACAGTTCCTTGAGGTGTCAATACAATGTGGTTGACAAGCTTAGGTGAAAATACCACATTGATTATGTGGAATAGCACCATATTGTGCTCATGCACTGTTTATTCTTTTGTCAGATTACAGTCGGTTTTCAGTGACTGTTGCTTTAAAGCCACTGCTCACCCCGCCCCCTCTTCCATGTAGTGATGTAGTGATGTGAGGCTATGGCTGCTTTGCTACTGCAACGCAGTTTGAACCACTTCTGTCACGCTGTTCAGACTATACAAGATTATGGGAGGTGGAATGGGTTTCATTGTTGTTCGCCTCGATATTGTCACAGCCAGCAGCGCATGGTCACACAGCCCCGGAATCATGTGTAGGGACAGATTAATGATTATTTGTTTAAACAGTTATTCGGTTAAACAAGAATTGTTAAAGTTGAACAAAGGCTAGGCTATCTTTGCTATTACCACAGACATAAAGTTGTATGTTTTTGCACAATATGACTGGAGGTGCGTTCAGAATTGCCAAACAGTGGCGAACGTTCGTGACGAACATGTTAGCTTTGAACTTGAATTTTGAATTATTTCTGTAAACATTCCAAAAATAAGTCACCACTAGTAAGTCACCCTTCGTCCAGCTTCAACGTGTATTCGCCGAGAACTACCTCCTCAAACCGTTTGCTTTTGTGCGCAAACGTTTGCTGCAAACACAATGCAAACGCAAAAAAATATGTTCAAATATGTTTGCAAACGTTCGCCAAATCTGAACGCACCTCAGATATGATCCAGAAATATAAGCAGCTGTAACCAATGCTCCCATAAATGGCAGAGATACATTTTCGGTATGACACCCTGAGTGTGTCTTTATCAACAAGCAACAAGCTAACAAAACATTTAAGGTAACTCTAAGGTAACTCAGTATACTGTTACTGAACATTAGCCTATTTTAATCTAATGTAGTTATCGATGTGCACCATGCACGTCTTGATATGCTATTGCTTGCCGATTGTCCCGGACAGCAGATGACTTGAGTTGAGCTTATGCTACGGTAGCCTACTTTACTGTATCAAAACCTATGTTTACAGGTATGGTAATCTGCAAACCAATACTTTTACTTATGGTTTGCATACTGTTGATCAACGTCAGTTCCTTAGCTTGTATATTTTTGCTGAATACGGCAGATGGCTGGGTGGCTAAATCCTCATAGGGACGTTACCAAACAAACTGAGTAACTTCCAAGCAGAAACCACTCACTTTTCCAATTTGCATGTTTCTCCGCCTCTTTTCCTTCTGTTGTCATTGCAAACCAAAAAGGTTTCAGTCCACTTTGAAATGCCCAGTATGTCTCCAAGTCACATCGGCATACCTAATTCCAAAAACATCTACAAATATTACATTCTCATGGAATTATTCCTTTATTAAAGCATCATATATTTTAGAGTTATTAAATATCAAATGAGTGTTATAATATTATGTTACATATTCTCCTATCTCCTGTCTCAGAAATCTCTCAAGTGATAGATTATGCATGGAAAGCATAGTAATACATGTCTGATTTCATTCGACTCCTAGGAATTGATTTGGCCTATAGCCTGAGATACAATTAAAATGTAAGGCCCTAAGATCACACAGTGACTGGTATTGGACAGGATATATGGCTTGTGTCCAAGCCCACTGCAGGTTCATCTTAAAGGTTGCTGCAACCACTACATGCATCCACATTAACAGGACTCCCCTTTCTGGGCTTATGGCTTGTGCAATAATTTTAAATAATGCATTCAGAGGAGATAGTGTAACAGCCTGAGTCAAGGGAGGAGAAGTGCAGGTTGATTGATCATGGAATGCAGAGTAGCTAGGGTAGCTAACCCTGCATTCCCCCAATCATTATTGCCCGCTCCTCTGTTACATCTGTCTTGAGTGAAAAATAACATTAATGAGACAATATAAAAGTAAAGAAAAAACATATTCTAATACACAAGACTATTTGCTGAAAGCTATTTCCAGCTGCACATTGAAGGCAACACAAATACGCCTACTGGTCGCGACTAGAAATCGCCATTGGAACAGTTGGGGGTCAAGAGTCTTGCAAGGGCAGCCCATCATTTGACTGGGGTGAGATGTTTTCAAATTTTCTTAGGCGACCTGGGGATTTGAAACACTATTACCCATTAAAATTCCCTCTGTGTGTTAAAATAAACATCCATGTGCTAACTATGCATATAACATTCTTAATGGGTTGTTAGTTTACCTCCTACACAATCACTACCCTTGAAATGACTTAATAACCATAGAGGGAGTTAACTACACGGAACAGCAGGTAGAATGCGTTTCTACACTATTATCTACCTCTTGAGCGCAGTAGGTGCGTTACACACGGCCTGACCTTCTGAACTTGCACAACAGCCACTCTGACCTGTGTAGTGTATCCTTTAAACAGATACTCATACCGTAATGTATTCCGTCCGTGGTAAAACTGGAAACAGATGCAACAAATATGCAGCCTAGCGCTCGCTGCTTCCACTTGCGCAGCAGTAATGAAGACAAACGGCATGCATACAAGCGACAAATACCGGGAAATAAATAAGAATAAAGTACCCAAACCAAATGAAAGACCGTTTATAATTGGTTTAGTAATGTCTCTGGCACCGTCTGCTAGGTCATTTCCTCCGATCTCCCTGAGCAACAGGCTATCATACAATGGGCGACACTCTGGCTATAGGATGTACAAAAACTCACTGTCTCCATATACAAGTTCCATTTCCCATGCTTGGGCATTCCTCTATAGCTCCCCTGTTTTTATTACAAGAAGCCTAAAGTATAAAATAAACAGCCATTTCACAAATCCTTTAATAATTTATGACCCCTTTGTGGATAACAAAAATTGTGATATCACACACCCATAACTTCTCACTTAATCTGTATGACTCTCATCACAACAGAGCAAGCCACTCTATCAGTAAATGCTAATCCACTAATTAACAAGCTAATTAGGCAATTACAGCTTTGCAGAAGGACGACTAAATGAAATATGACAACACAGTCACTTTCTACAGCACCTGTGGGTCTTTTCAGGTGTCACACAGTGAGACACATGATGACAAAGTGTTGTCTCTGCACTTGTATAGCTGCTTATTCCAGTGCACTGCTTACTTTGTGTACAATAATGTTATCATTTCATTAAGCAAATATAGTGGATGGAATTTGTGTTTTTAGTTACATATAAACATAATGTAATAGTGTGTGTCTCCATCTCAGACTGCCTGCATACAGTATGTTTCTAGAAAGCAATACAGGGAAAAATATGGCTATAACGGTGGATAGCATGATAACCTCCTGGTTGTGTAAACACGGTGTTGTGAACCACCAGTGCCACGTCTTCTTGTAAGAGACTGTCATATACGGAAATGAATTATGTTGACATGTGGCTGAAAACAATGGTGAATAGGCATGCTATGGAATGCAATGAAGAATCATGCACTGCAACAGAGGAGAAGAGCAGCAGTGCTACCTTTGAGCCCGCCTTGACAGGTATGTAGTGTGACTTGACAGCTTAGTATTTCTATGATAAATGCAGTAGTCCTGGGACTCCCATTCACTAAACTCAAGAGTGTGTTGGGCCTATACTTCAAGGTCAAATGAATGAGTAGAACCACACGCCTTGCTCAAATTAGTTTTTTTCCCCTACAGATTTTAAATTAAATTCTTATATTTATACTTTAACACATAGGTTATGGCAACTTTAACTTAAAATTACATCCTGTGAATTTTGTCCTAAAATGTCTCCTTTATTGATACCAAGTTTGATAGCTTCCATTACTGTAGCTGAATGCAGTAAAATCCAGGTCTGCTCAATCTTCAATAAATTGTAATGTAAAATGAAATAAAGAAAAATGTTCTCTTAATTTTCCCAGGCACCATAGCACCATTAGAGAGATCTTCTTGGATTCCAGTTGAGCTCTAGGCTATATGTAAGGCTCGCCAACCCTATATTCCTACTTACTTAAGTAGCCCACTTCAGATATAGTATGTACTGTAGGCCTAATGACTGACTGTCAAAGTGACTTTTTGGAAAATTTGTAACAGTATTTGTAATCATTGATTCATTTAATTATTCTGGAGCTTTACTCATTTACAATTAATTCATGAATTAAGATATATATTTATAGGCTATTTTGATACTGGCTACTAGTCACATATGGAGACACACAGAACAGAAAATAAAGTATCCTTATGCAGATATACAATGGTGTTTCTGGTGATTTAACACTATAAAACACATTAGACACAATAGAAATGTGGGTTATAGTCTAAGACTGTTAATCTGCCGGCCCTGTGTTTCATAAATATAATCGACATGGAATTAAATATTGGAACATCCTGTCTTGTAGGTTGTTTAATGGCAGTAATTGCAATGCACACTAATTATATCAACCTAAACGTCTGAAAAAGCACAAACACTTGTTTTGCAATTGAACGGTCAAGACCCTCACAGAAGTGCATTTCTAACAACCAGCTCAACAACTCGTCTGCTACCATAGCAACTGCGGAGGAGCACAGAGCCAGAGCAGCGCCGCCTGCTTGTGCAGTGGATGTCACTCGCAGAGACGACCAATGAGAAGTTCCTATCCTTTTGTACTAGCGGAGCGAAGATGGAGGGATGTAGTGGGAGGGCTTTACAGATCATGCATCTGCCAGTAATAGGACACATGGGTCGTCAGTCCTAGTCCTAGTTGTCGGCGATTGGTGGAAGAGCTTTACTTGCAATAATATAAACATGTCTCCTGCTTGCCTGCTCTGAAGCAAGGCTTTCAACGGACTACACAGTTCTACATAAAAGTAAAACTGTATAGGCCTTTAACTCTGATTATGCGTTTTGCTGTGGCGCTGCGAGGTGCATGTTTATTCTAGGTAAAGAATATTCACGAGTGCACGTGCACGCGCGGAAGAAGCGAGGATATCCTACTGCAAGAAGGACTCGGCCATTCTTTCATCATTATAATCACCACCCTAAGTACTGCTCTAACATTTTGTTTTCGGTGTTCGAGCGAGAAGTGACAAGAATATAGACCCCTCCTCTAGAGGGTGGAGCGTGCATTTCCATTCCGATTTTGTATTTTTTTTTCTTTTTTTTCCCTTATTCGTTCTCAGACACGTCTGCACTGAGTGAATGGCATTGGCACACTGTCAATCGCTCACTACCGCTACCATCAAACAACATAAAACACACACAGGCAGAGGCTGCAGCTCATAAATTTCAGCAGCAGATTTCTGCGCATCGCCTTACAACGTGTAGCCTAATTAATTTCTCGGTGTTGTTTTTTTCTATAATTCTCCCACTGATGCTATTAACTTTTTCTACTGTTCCTATTTTTTACCATACGTTTGGACACCTGTGCCGCAGATGCTTTATTTTTTTAATATTTTCAGTTATCGTTGGGGAATCATTTGTGTATAGTTGACAACATACACGCATGCCTCTATAAGAGTTGTAGATATTTTTTCTTATCTGCTTACACCTTTCCATGTTGGATATTTTCAGCCAGCGGTATTCGAGCAGGATTTGAACATTTTCGAGTGGAAATGCGCCAGGAATCCCGAGAAGACTGCAAATAAATGACAGATCACCAGGAGCGTTTCTCTTCGCGTCAAATCAAAGAAAGACAAATTGGCGTTACTATTATTGCGGGATATGATGGACAACGATCGCACATTTTGACAAAGAACTTTTAAATATACAAAGCCTACTTATGCTTTCGGACAAAAATAATTCAACGTTTCGACACTTTGGACCCCGCGTAAAAACTGGATAAGAAGAACTTGGACCCACGAAAGCATCACCGGTAGTCCCTCGCTTTATAGGTGTCTGTCAGTATTTAGTACTGAAAAACATATTTGCATATAGCGCGTGGTCTACAACATATGTTGTAGTTGATTTTGTATATGAGTTTTTCAATTTGTGTCGCTCAGTGCACGGACTCTATCACGGCTACTATGGACGAACAAGCCCGGATCATGCAGTCTATTGGCGGTGTCAGTTTGGCTGGCCACTCGGTACAAGGAGGCATGGCACTGCCGCCTCCACATGGACATGATGGGACAGATGGAGACGGAAGAAAACAAGACATTGGTGACATTCTGCATCAGATAATGACCATTACTGATCAGAGCCTGGACGAGGCGCAAGCAAAGTTGGTGCATTTATATATTCTCATAACTTCCCCCACGCCGAAGACATCACCATTATTGAGCCGTGGCCCACTACAGTCCGTACATAACACCAGGGTGTAATGCCTTTAAATAGCATAATTCTGATGGCTCAGAAAGTTATTTATCTAGTTGTCAGTGAGATAATAATTGCATAGGAACTTGTGTGAGCATTTACTAAATATTTAGGCTATGTTTAATAGTTCATATTTAGCCCACGATAGCACATAGCCTGTTTTAATTACAGAGTTAAATTGCATCAAAACACCAAAATACTACGTTTTCATCATAGGCTAATATATTAACAAACAGTCAGTTAAACATATCACATCATAGCTTAAGTTAATTTACAATAGGCCAATTTAATTAACTTTAATATATATGATCATTAATAAGTTAAAAATTATTGTAGGCTACAAAAATCTAATAACAATTTTAACATTTATGCTTTATTGCAGTTAGGCAGGTAGCCTACGTCTGAAGTTTAGATGCTGACCTGACAAAAAACAAATGTTTTAAAATGTATAACGTTTGTGTCTACGCAATGACTTTATTTCAATATTTATTCTTGTCTTATACTGAAACAGGAAACATGGACTGAACTGTCACAGAATGAAACCTGCACTCTTCAGCGTGCTCTGTGAAATCAAAGAAAAGACAGGTAAGATGTGTGCTTAAATGAAGCTATGCTACAGTAGCTGAAAAACACGTGAAGATATTTGCAAAGAAAGAAATAAAGAAAGAAAAGATATATGGGACCTCAAAACAATAGAACACCGCCATCTTTACCTCCCAGCGATCAAATAATAGTCTGCATCGAGGTTGGACAACTTCACTGTATTTAACCAATCAATCGTTTTTAAACATATGGATGTCGTCCTGCAATAGGAACGCTGCATGGTAGTGCAGGGTAGGCCTAATAGCCTACTGATCTGCACTTTTGTATAGTATAGAGCATCTTCTTTACCAGAGGTTGCGTGAAAGATAGGCTGACAACATCAAGTGCGCTCCAGCATTCACCCTCAGTACCTTGGCATTTAGAAGTACAGTATGGGGATATCCCGTGTAGAGCGGCATTGCCGTGATCACATCGTTTTGTGTCGTATTCTGACACAAACCAACATATTATGAATACTGTACAATCAATATAGCCTTTAGAGCACAATTGAATGTAAACTATTGTGATAGACAAGAATGCAAATTAGGTCACTGAAGTAAGATTACAAATAGCACATCAAAAGAATCCGGGAATTTTAAAAGGCAGAAATATATAATACTGTAACATTCACAATATGAAACAGAAAATAGGCATAGGCTATTTATGCAACTTAGTCTAAAAATATTTTTTATAACCGAGACAATATGAATAATTATTTATAGTCTACTGAAGTAGGCATACAGTATTCTGCATTTTTGAGTGGCCAAAGGCAAACCTAGACTTTGTGTATATATTGCAGGTGGATGATTTACATTATAAAATAGATACAAAATTATCTATCATGATGTTTAGATAATTACATTGCATGATATATCAAAGCATTTATACAGAAGCTATTATACAAGTCTAAAAATGTTGTAATGTAATAGGCTCATTACGTACAATGAACAGATTATTGTAGTAAATTAAACAGGCTTGCCGTATTCTTCATCCACATGAATTAATTGTGTAAATGATGTAGATATTATTTAATGGTTGAGAGTTTTTCAGATTTGTGATCTTTATGTGGTTTATGAGCAAATGGACTTGGGTGAGATCATAAAACTTTATGAACTTCCCTAACACAGGTGTTGTCCACAGGGACAGGCTATTTGGTCTTTTCTAGCGATGTGAATGCCGGTTGAGCTGACAAAAAGCACGAGATAGACATCTGAGAATATAGTAAGATTTACACAGTATTGCAAAAATATTGTCTTATCTATGGAACAGTTGCATAGAAGTTTATAGTCGACCTGTAATATTCTATGCGGTAGAACATTAACATTTAGCAAGTATAACTTTGTAACTCTGAATGCTAATTAATAATTATAGTTGATATGACTTTAAAAAGTACTACAATGTAGGACTACATTACATATCTTCCAACCAAACTGACATGTACAGTAGAGTATACAGCCATCGCCAAAATATCCCAAAACTGTCTAAAAGAAGAGAATATATCTTGAAAAAAAAGGTGTAAGGGTGTGAAATAGTACATCTGCACGGGAGTGCTTGTGTGTGGAAGAGAGAGGAGAGTGTGTGTGTGTGTGGTTAACCTGTGGTTTGGAGTCACAGCCTCCCCCTCTTAGCCATTGACAGAGCTCAGCTGGTCTGGTGGCCTTGTTGACCGGCCTGTTTTCCCCAGCACACACAGTGAGCCATTCATTGGCTCCTGTAGCATCATAGAGAGGGATTCCTTGGCCCTTTCATGTCTGTTCAAATGCCACAGAGTCTGTTAGCCATGGAATCGTCCGTTTGGCAAAAAAAAAAAACATAAAGAGAATAAATGTATGAATTTGAAATCAATCCACCTAACGCGGGGGAATTTAGTACATGATGTAGCCTAATAAATGTAGGCATTATTACGTACAAACAGTAAAGCTGAACAGTTTGTAAATTGGATTTGGAATATCTAAAGTTTAGTGCAAAACCCTGGGATATCTTTTGAAATGTATATTTTGCAACGGTAGTTAGAATTTATATTCAAATTGTAACAGCATTGCAAAGGCTACTACTTTATCAGCGTTATAACATGTTGTCAGGAATGAAATCGAGGACAAGGGGCAGAGTTGTTAAAAGTTAAAAAGAATTGCTATTGTGCTAATGTCAGCGTTTCCTTTGTTGAAGAGAGGCAGTCAAGTTCAACTTCTAGTAATGGAAAAGCTATTTTGAGGACTTTTTGCAGTGTTAGAAGTTTGTGGCACTTAGCTAACTGTTATTGTACAGCTGGAGCATATTTCTGCATTGCTAATGCCTTAGAAGTATTAATTCACTTTGATATGCTAATTAGAGTGCATTATGCAAGAAATTAGATTAAGTGGCAGCATGAAGTCATTTGCCTGTCAGTAAATTGAGTGTTTTTAGCAAGAGCTTTCCCCCCTAAATTCTCCTGCTTTTGCATTTAGATAAGCTAAAAGTGCAATTGTGTACTCAAATGTTCTTTGCCCACTTTTGCCTATGTTTCTCTTTTGCACTTAAACCTACATTTAATTTGATTTATATGCATCATTCCAAATTATGCATTTTTAAACCTTATTAAGTCACAACCAATGTCCAAATAGAGCCACATACAATATAAGATACTATTGTTTTATTCCTTGGGCGCCTGTGGAAGACAATGACTGCATTGAGTTGAGGATGTGTGCTATACAGAGTTATGCAGGTATGGCTCCATGTCGGGTCGTGTGTTCCACTGTTGGCTACTCCCTTCTGGTGCGCTCAAGCTGAAGGAGAGGGTCGCCATGGCGGCGAGAAAGCGGCAAACAATAGCAGAGGTGAAGGATGACCTCCACATGGTATTTCTGACCAGGAAAAGAGAGGTTCTGCAGCAAGGCTCCTGTTTGATGTGAGGTTTAATCAATAGAAAGAGATTACAGAAAACTATTACAGGCTAAATCACAGTGTGCCATAGAGGCTTAGCCCTCCACAGCTCTCTCAGCTGCATGGCGCTCCTCCTGGCTGCGTATTGACTTGTTGTTTTCTTGACCTTTGACACGTCAGATTGAGAAGCAGGAGGTCTGGGGAGGATAGCAGCGAGCGCGCTGCAGATTTGGGCTGATAAATGCTCGGGTCCAGTGTTTCAAACGTTGGATTAGGGAGTAGTGGTTGTAGCAGCAGGTTCAAAGCGATGCCTTTGTTTGTGTTTTGCTTGCCTTTTGCGACCTGTTGAATTTGCTCTGGTGAGTGTATATTTGTTCTTCAACGCTCCATGTGTTGTTTAGCTAGAAACACCGGATGAGCTAAATACGTTTCAGTCTGAGCCTGTAATTAACCACATGCAAAGCTGACTAAAAGCATTACCTGGAGTAAATAGAGTTAGGGCTGAGGAGGGAAGCGTTCCTCAAACCTATAGGGGACATTACTTCCAATGCTCTCTGACAAAGAGTTAATGAGCCGTCTGCGTCTCAGCCTAAAAGGGTTTAAATATTTTTTTTCTCATTATTAAAATTACATTAAATATTATAAATACATAAAAATACATAATTTAAATTGTTTATGGGATTAAATTTCTTTAAATTATTATTGTAATTATAATAATGATGTATTATTATTATTATTATTATTATTATTATTATTATTATCATCAATATTTGTATTCATATTCATATTTTAGTTTAGAGCATTCTATTTCATAAGCCAATAGGGATCAAAAGTCTGCATTTGTAGTAAAAAAACAATTTGTTGCACCAATTCTTTCCGAGCTATGGTTTTTAATGTGTGTGTGTGTGTGTGTGTGCGCACGCTGTTGCAAAAAATGCCCCAGCAAATGTATGACAGAGAACAGAAAGCTATTCAGCAGGAGAGACAATTGACTTCAGCTGCTTTTTGTCTGGCGGTGCCCTGGTGATGCGGCTGCAGTGACTAGATAGTGTTGTGCAGAATGGCTCGCTCACAGCTGGGCTCCTGGCTGCCTCAATGGCACGGCCACAAGCTCTTCCTCCTCTATAGCACGCCGGGCCTGGGGAAGATATGGATATTATCCCCAATGGTTCCTTTCTCCAACCAGCTTAGATAAGGTTTGTGTGTGTCAGGGAAGGGGGTAAATATATAGCCTGTATCAGTTTCAGCTGAATGGGAAGCGGTCTCATGTCGGACAGACCCGTGCCTCTGCTCTGGTGTACGCTTGACACCGCCTGCAAATGCTGAGCTGCCTGTATTCTCATCTGGTTTTTGTGTGATGATTCACTGCTGTTGATGTTTCTCCATCTGCACACACGAGCACCCATCTTGCACCTGTGGGGGGGGGGGGGGGGGGGGGGGGGGG